>LAPY01000189.1:199215-216308 GCA_000970635.1 Eragrostis tef
CGCCCCCACCCCCAAAGTCATGTAGCAACCCACGACCTCTCCGCCACTGGTTTCAAGCCGTTGTGTTTTTTTTCAGTACTATCGATAATACTCAAGAATACTGGTGGTATTGATAGTGGGAGGGGAAATAATTAATTTGGATCATCGGATTCTAAATATCACCAGTGGTGTTGTGCTTCGTAACACTCCTAAGAAATTATATGCCAAACAGGAATACTATATTAGAGTCCAGAACATCGCAAAATCAGTATCCTTTCCGCACAAGCTTTACTAGATCCAAAAACAGTAACAAATAGTAGTATTACGTATTAACAACCATGACTGTGCAGTGGTGGGCAACACACAGCACTACTGAACTGTCTGATCAGGAAGTAACAAAGTTGGGGTTCTTTGTTGGCCCCTCATCTCGATCTTTCTAGCCTTTTAACATCTCAAGAACATCCTCCATGGTAGGCCGATCTTTTGGATCCCACTCACTGCACATCAGTCCTACCTTCAAGCACCTGTTAATCTCTATAAGCTGACACTCATCAACCAGTGCAGGATCAAATAATCCATTCATTTCCCCAATCATTTCAACTGAAGCCTGCGAAAACATTGTGTCAATGAAGGTATTTTAGTTTCCATATTCTAGTAATTGAAGTTGGCAGTGCTATACAGATGTACATTAATTGGGTTGCTTAAACCTGCACGATCTGGACTAGTATCTTCATTTATGACATAGTTATCTATGCATTATAATCACACTTCTAAGGATAGGAATTTTGATATATAGTGACGGATACTGTACTAACCTTGCTGTTATATGCGCTAATTGGCTACTTGTAGAAGAAACAATGACAAATTTGGAGTTAGTGTAAGGTTCCTAAATGTGTTACTTACCCATTCCAGTGTATCGTCAGATGGTGAAACCTTCCTGCCTGTAATGATCTCAGTGAGGATAATTCCAAAAGAGAACACATCAGACTTCATCGATACATTAGCTTGAGTAATTTTTTCTGGAGCGATATATCCCCTAAAAAAAGTAATAATGAATAAGAAGAATAATATGCTTGTCATAGACTCATCGAATCATGGAATATTTTATGAAACTGCAACTTACAATGTGCCAACTAAAGCATCCCAGATGATCTCATCATCACCAGCATCCAGTACTACAGACACACCAAAATCAGTGATAACAGGATTCATATTTGAGTCAAAGAGGATGTTGGCCGGTTTCAAGTCCATATGAAGAACGCGTTGCTTGTGTAGGTAATGTACGCCCTGTGCTATCCCTCGAATTATCTGGAAACAGGAGGGCCAACCAAGTCGAGAGGCTGCATAATACAAACATGAAGATCAAGTATTAGTTAGTGAGATCACGTTTAAAGAAATTTGGGAACACAGGTAAAGTAGTATTTTCGTCTATACATGCCATTGATAATCTTTTCCAAGCTTCCATTAGGCATGTATTCTTGGACAACAAAGAATAGCTTTTCTTCCACTTCGGTATCGAGGCAATATCCCAGAAGTCTAACTATGTTTTTATGCTGAAGCTTTGCACCGATATTTAGCTCATGATGCGGGTTCCTTTCTGGAAAATCATCTGAGATTAACAATTTCTTGATGGCAACATCTTGTCCGTTGCGCAATAGACCCTGAAAAAGCAGAAAACATAGTAAATCGTCACTTTGGTATAGCATGCCCTTTGATCCAGGTTGTTGAGACTTGAGAAAGTTATGTCGAATCAACCTTAGGTACAGGGACAATCCTTGTTATACCAAGAAATTAAAAGCAACTGCAATATCCTATTATATTGATACGTATGCAAAGCCCACAAGAAAAATTGGAAAAACCAAGCATATGGAGTACCTTATAGACGACACTGAAGCCACCTGTTCCAAGTACATTGTCATTTGAAAAGTCATTTGTAGCAGCTTTCAACTGAGTCAAACTGAATTGTTTGATACCTGCCATGCAAAGCCAACATAGTTCAAGTTATGGGAATTCCACTGTAGGCCACGGAAAAAAACATCCAAAACCCGATATGCCCTCCGATGTATCCAATTGCACCTAAAGTGAACTAAGACTGGTGACAGTGGAGCCGGGCAAGGCATGCATCTAATCATCAATTATTAGGAGCCGGGCAAGGCTGACAGTTTGGTGCATGATAATTAGCCACCATAAAGATCTGGAACAGCTGCTAGCCGACCTAGGTGTCAGAGATATGGTACGGAGCCGAATGGATCCAGCTGTTATGACTTATGAAAGAGTTCACATCATATATATCTAGGAGTGTTTTAGGTTCCAAGCCACCATAATCTACAAAAACGACCCATGTTGCTCAATGCAAACTCATCCAAATACACAATATTTATATTCGAGCCATTATGTGGTAATCCCACCTCTCTACTCTTGTACGTGCAAGAGAAAAAATAAATCAGGACGCCATCCAGGTTGGGGACTATAGGCCAATCAGTCTTGTGCATAGCTTCGCCAAGCTTGTCACAAAAATAATGGCTGAACGGCTGGCACCCAAACTCGGAGAACTGGTGGCGGCCAACCAAAGTGCTTTCGTCCGGGGCAGGTGCATCCATGACAATTACCTACTAGTGCAGCAGCTGGCCAAGCACCTACATAGGCAGAAGAGACCGAGACTTCTCCTCAAATTAGACATCACGAAGGCATTCGACACGGTATCATGGGCCTTTCTCCTTGAAGTACTCTCGCACCTTGGATTTGGAGAAAAATGGCGAGCATTGTTGTGCAGCCTCCTCCACACCTCATCCACAAGAATACTCTTAAATGGCCAACCCGGGGAACAAATTTGGCATCGTCGAGGCTTGCGTCAAGGGGATCCCCTCTCCCCCATGCTTTTTATCATTGTGATGGACATGCTAAACTCCCTGGTGGTCAGGGCTGAGGAGCTTGGCCTTTGGCAACCACTGGCTGCGGGTCAGGTTGGCCATAGGATGTCAATCTACGCTGATGATGTGGTGCTTTTTACCTCGCCGGCGCAGAGCGACCTCTTATTGATCAAGAACATTCTGGACGGGTTCGGCAATGCGTCGGGACTGCACACAAATATGGCCAAATCGACCATCATCCCAATACAATGCGAGGAGGACCAAGTGCAGCAGGTTGACCAGACCATGCAATGCAATATCTCCAATTTTCCATGCACGTACCTTGGCTTGCCTTTATCAATTAAGAAGCTAACAAAGGCAGACCTTCAACCCATAATTGACAAGATCGCCGACAAGTTGCCGGGATGGAAAGCGGCGCTTATGGCCACAGCGGGGAGACTCATACTTGTACGGGCGGTCCTTACGGCCATGCCCATACATGTGCTCATTGCCATGGACGTCCCACTGTGGGTCATCAAGGAGATTGACAAAATAAGAAGACGTTTTCTTTGGAGGGGTCGATGCGACCTAAAGGGCGGACACTGCCCGGTGGCATGGGGAACGTGTTATGCGGCCCCTTGATCTTGGAGGACTAGGCATCCATAATCTACAAATCCTTGGCTGGGCGTTGCGTATGAGGTGGTTGTGGCTTGAGAAAACACATCCCGACAAGCCATAAAAAACGCTTGGGGTTCACCCAAACTCGGAGAACTGGTGGCGGCCAACCAAAGTGCTTTCGTCCGGGGCAGGTGCATCCATGACAATTACCTACTAGTGCAGCAGCTGGCCAAGCACCTACATAGGCAGAAGAGACCGAGACTTCTCCTCAAATTAGACATCACGAAGGCATTCGACACGGTATCATGGGCCTTTCTCCTTGAAGTACTCTCGCACCTTGGATTTGGAGAAAAATGGCGAGCATTGTTGTGCAGCCTCCTCCACACCTCATCCACAAGAATACTCTTAAATGGCCAACCCGGGGAACAAATTTGGCATCGTCGAGGCTTGCGTCAAGGGGATCCCCTCTCCCCCATGCTTTTTATCATTGTGATGGACATGCTAAACTCCCTGGTGGTCAGGGCTGAGGAGCTTGGCCTTTGGCAACCACTGGCTGCGGGTCAGGTTGGCCATAGGATGTCAATCTACGCTGATGATGTGGTGCTTTTTACCTCGCCGGCGCAGAGCGACCTCTTATTGATCAAGAACATTCTGGACGGGTTCGGCAATGCGTCGGGACTGCACACAAATATGGCCAAATCGACCATCATCCCAATACAATGCGAGGAGGACCAAGTGCAGCAGGTTGACCAGACCATGCAATGCAATATCTCCAATTTTCCATGCACGTACCTTGGCTTGCCTTTATCAATTAAGAAGCTAACAAAGGCAGACCTTCAACCCATAATTGACAAGATCGCCGACAAGTTGCCGGGATGGAAAGCGGCGCTTATGGCCACAGCGGGGAGACTCATACTTGTACGGGCGGTCCTTACGGCCATGCCCATACATGTGCTCATTGCCATGGACGTCCCACTGTGGGTCATCAAGGAGATTGACAAAATAAGAAGACGTTTTCTTTGGAGGGGTCGATGCGACCTAAAGGGCGGACACTGCCCGGTGGCATGGGGAACGTGTTATGCGGCCCCTTGATCTTGGAGGACTAGGCATCCATAATCTACAAATCCTTGGCTGGGCGTTGCGTATGAGGTGGTTGTGGCTTGAGAAAACACATCCCGACAAGCCATAAAAAACGCTTGGAGTTCAGGTGCCGCCCAACGCAAGAGCCATGTTCGCCATCTCAGTGGTCACCACGGTCGGCGACGGAAAGAATACCCTCTTCTGGACCGATAGATGGTTGCACGGGAAATCCATCGGGGACCTAGCACCGGCGTTAATGCCATATGTCAAGAGAAGGGGGTGGCGCAGGCGAACGGTGTTTGATGCTCTTCAAGACAATCGTTGGCGCGAAGACATCCAAGGAGGACCTTCGGTTTTAGCAGTTTGGCAGGCCATTCAACTCCTCGACCCGTTGGACGAGATCATCTTGACACCAGGAGAGAGTGATAGGCACATATGGACGCCGGAAGCATCAGGCAAGTTTTCCACCACGTCTGCCTATCAACGTTTCTTCATGGGTGCGGTTCGATTTGGCCCACCCAAACGGTTGTGGAAATCATGGGCGCCTCTGAAAGCAAAGATCTTCCTCTGGTTGGCAATTCTCAACTGCTGCTGGACTGCGGACCGGCTCGCCCGCCGCGGCATGCAGCATTCGGAACGATGCCCGTTCTGCGATCAGGAGGAGGAGAATATACAGCACCTGCTGACCTCTTGTGTCATATCCCGGGAGGTATGGTTCCACACGCTCAGCTCGGTTGGTTTGCAACATATTGCCCCAACCATGGACGACACCAGTTTCAAAGATTGGTGGCGAAATGCCTTGCGTCGTGTCCCAAAAGAAAAACGCAAGGGGCTTAACACTCTGATAATTCTGACCGGTTGGGCAATCTGGAAACAAAGGAACCGTTGTGTCTTCGATGGTGCACAGCCAAGGCCAAGCGCAATCATGCAGACCATCAGCGAGGAGTCTATCGAATGGAGGTTGGCCGGCGCCGAGAAACTGAGAGAGCCAATGCCGGCTTGATGTCAATTAGCGCTGGTTGAGTTTTGTGGTTTCCATTTTGTTACGGGCGCGAATGTAAGCATAAAACTAACCTCGGCCAGAGCATGGCATTTGTAAAAAAACTTTTTCTCCTTAATAAAATGACACACAGCTCTCCTGCGCGTTCGAAAAAAAAATTCACAATCCTTGATGTTATTTAAAGCCTTGTTACGGTACCTACCTCCTAGGAGGTAAGAGGTCAAAATTAATTATCGGATCATGGGATTGACGTCATTATCAGGGAGAACTGATTACGTCATTCATATTGATATGTTTCGCTCATGGTCACGTTCAAGATCCGTCACGTACACAACTGGGAGTTACCTAAACAACTGGGAGCTACCAGGCCTAGGCACTCCAGCTACTAGCATGCCTCGTTGGGTTTATTCCTATCAAGCATGCAGCAAATTCGTGGATTCCCCTATATTCCAACAATGCAAAAGCATAACTAGAATGCAATCCTCTTAAAAAGAATTACTTTTCAAAATGAAAAATAGGAGAAAATGAAATTAGTTTTGAGTGGAGTCTACATCTTATAACGTAAGACTTCATCTTGTGTCTCGAGATCTTATTAAATGGACAGCCCACCACCCACATTTATTTGGGGCTACCGTAAAAAAAAAACTCTTTATATATTCTAGCATTAGTTTGAACAAATAATTCATGAAGCCACGGGCAACAAGAATTGCACGATCAAAGGAAAGAAATGCCACTTACACGACGAGGTATCAGAAAGCTTTCCACCTCCGGTTCCTACCATGGTCTCCTCTTTCTCGCTGTTCGCTACTTCAGTCCTGCCATTATTTCCATTGAAATCTCAAATAAGAAGATTTGGATTTCCAACTAGCATTCTAATAAAGAATAAATACTCAAAACAAATATGTTGAGTAGTTCTGCCAAAGAGTTGTCACTGTAATAGAAAAAAGGGATTCTAGCACTGATGGAACTGAGTTTTTTTGACGGAAAACATGGCAGGTGCTCTGCCTTCGCATTAAGGTAGAAGAAGAAACCTAATACAAATTGTTATAGTCCAGGCAACCGTAGCTGGCTCAAATGCAGCAAATGCTAAATGTCCTTCGGGGAACAAAGAAAAAAGCAGTAAACTCCAGCCAAAGCTCTAGCCAAGCAAATCAGAGATCAAGGAGTGAAAGTATAAAATAAGAAGAACTGATGGAACTGAGTTAGAAGGTATATCTGGGGACAGTTTGATCAGTTAAACTATCTCAATGGTGCATGTACAATTGGACCAAGGGAGTATATGGCAACATTGGCAAGATTACCTGTGAGATATAAATTTGGAACCTAGATATCTTACCAAACATCACCTGCTGAATGATGACCATCGTTATATGACGTCTTAACAGCTTCGGCATCCTGAGTGTCATTTTTTTTATTGTGTCAGTTTTGGTACTCGCAAGAAGTGTTCTTTAAGTTCATTGATCATAAACTTCATTTGAAGAAAGAAAATACTAATCATGCCATCCTGGATGCACCGTCTATTACAACCACAGCAAGAAAATGTTGTGACATCATTTTCTTTTCAAAAGAATTAATCATTATTCATTAAAGAACTATTGATTATTTCTTTTGAACAACGCTAAACAACTATATTACCGCATTGCCCGTTAACATTACTGATTTACTGCCGTTGGCATTGCGATGTGACATCTCGCTCTATTCGGGAAATAATTTGGCGCATAATATAAAGAAAAAGAAAAGATCAGGGCGTAAGCAACTATCAGGTACTTACCTGCGGACGCGGAGCAGCACCATTATTCTGAATGTTGGTCATCATAATGGTTGTATGGACCATGGTGGCAAAGGTCCCCTGCGTCAATTTCCACAGTATATCGTCCCGCACGCGACCAAGCTCCTTGGCCATGTCTCGGGCCCACAGGAAACGGCGAAAGATGTTCTTCCGCTGGCAATCCATGACGAGCTCCAGGGCGCGCTTGAGGGAGTCCTCCAGGTCCTCCAGCGTGCCGCGCATCACCTCGTCCTTCATCGTCTCCGTCGTCTGGTCGAGCTGCTTGAGGAGGGCGCTGACTCGTACCACGCACCTCTGGATGTCGCGGCACTCCTCCTCGTTCTGCTTGACAGTCTCCACGGCCTCCTTGATGGCGAGCGCCACTTTGACGATCCTCTCCACGCTGCCTACTGCAATATCGGCCATCTTGCAGAGAATGTTTGACCAGTTCCTGGCTTCCTGCAGGATCATCGAAGATCAAAATCAGCCATGAGAAAAAGATCGAGGAAATTTTCGCATCTTCTATTTTCTCACTGACCTTTGCTTTCGGTACAGGTTTTTGAGGCTTCCTCTCTCTCTCTCTCTCTCTCTCTCTCTCTCTCTCCCTGCACCAAGCGACCGATGGACGGTCTTCTCCTCGCCCCTTACCAAATCTAATAATTATGGTGCGAAGACCTCATAGAAATAATATAGTAACCAGTACCGAAGAAGTAATCGGTGCCACGACAGTCCCATGCAATAGGATGGCTCCCTGTGCTCTGATTGATTATTTGAATTTTAATGCTTCCTTCATCGTCTTTTTACTATTTAATTAAATCAAAGAGAATCCGAAATTCGAAATGTAGGAATAGATACAAAACACGGCTATTAGATTTCGTGTGCAAAAGAATCACCACAAGTCTAATACTGCTCCAATATAGTCCCTCGGGCCACTAGTTAGTTCAAAACTGCTGCCCTAATATCATGTACATTTTATTCCCCCAACATAAATCATGTATATTAGTGACTGGATTTAGAAAAATAAACACCTTTTTTTTTCTAAAATTTACTCAAAATATAAAATGCCATTTCTTGACACCGAAAGGCCAGGTGGTGGAAAACGTCAAACATGAATAGGCAATGGTAAGAATGCAACCTCTCCTGGTAGCCTTTGACTTTGTTGTTAATTACTTTACATACAGATTATTTATCATAATAAGAAGAAAAAAAGATGCCTTGAATCTCGTCGTCAAGGGCCAAGTTGCTCGTTCACTTCACATGTGACAGGTTGGAAGACAGTTGATCAATATCATCGGCGCATAAGCCGACGATCAAGATTAGTTCCTCTTCCACAGACAATCTGACGATACAGATGTTGTATTTTTTCCCCGAAAAGATCTGACCATTTTATATAGGCCAGATGAATGGTCACCACTTCATCTGAAAAGGGGCAAATCTCAAATAATGTTGCATAGTTCGAAACATGGTAGGTTATTTGTTACAACAAATTTTGTAGTATGAATAATACTAGGGTTTTTTGCAAAAAAAAATCAGATCATTTGTGTTGCTATATGACACAAAGTTCTCATTTACAGAAAATAATTATGTGTCAACATATTTAATTCGAACACAAGGTACGGTAGCTACCCCCAGAATGAGTCAGAACTTCTTTGCAATATATGTATTCTGCCGATTTGCCCTTGCACCGGTGAGCAAGCATAATCCTGAACCACCGAACTGAATGCTTGGCCAATGACAAAGCTGCCATATAAATACTAATTCACTGTGCCGGCGCCAACATATGCCATGTACATCCGGATCCAATCCTGAATTTGAATGCTAGCCCATCCCCAAAATGTCTGTGGTCAACAAGCAGGGACACAGATGACGGGATCAGCGCAACAAGAACTGCTGGGGGAATGTTTACAGGCAATTAGAATTGAGCACGCCACAACACAACGGCCAACAGAAAAAATAGTAGAATTGTGGCAAGTGGAGTCAGTCTTCGTTCTGAGTCTCAGCAGCCAGCGTTTATTCGTCAGTGACACTCTCGTGGCAGCTATTTCTTGGGTGACCAGTTAAGCCACCCAAAAATATAGCCTCAATCATAGTGCACACCCTCAGATTTGGGCCGTTTAGCGCTAAGCTCTTCACAGGTTCAACTCCAGGAAGGGCCCGTCTTTTGGTGTACCGTGGTTTCTTCGGGATGGGAAGTTATTTCTTGACATTTAGCATCTTAAGGACATCCGCGATGGTGGGCCGGTCTGCTGGCTTAAACTGGGGGCACCTAATCTGTCTGAACTCTGACTCTTGCGTGGAAGAGTGCGAAGGGCCCTTCTTTTGGTGTACCGTGGTTTCTTTGGTATGGGAGGTTCTTTCTTGCCTTTGAGCATATCAAGGACATCTGCGATGGTGGGCCGATCCACTGGCTTAAACTGGGTGCACAACAGTCCCACCTCCATGCAGCTTGTTATCTGCTTGAGCTGTGACTCATCGCACAAGAATGGAACAAACAAGTCCTTCATCGCTCCAACACGCTGCATTTCCCATGCCTGAGATGATAAGCGAAAACAAATGTAAAATGGCACAACAAGAATGTGTGATTATGTTTTTTTTAAAAAAAATAAAATAAATCCATTTTACATCTCTAAACTAAGTAGAATGATGTTCCAATTTTCAAAAAAAATGTGAACCCTGAGCCCTCTTTTCTTTTTTCATTCTGGGAAAGCGTTGCATGAGCACTGCCCTTCAACCAGGAAAAGGACCACATTCCACTCTAAGCTAACCGCCCCATGGCCGACGCAGACAAGGAGGTCAGGCCGCGTGCCCCAGCCATCTCCCAAATGCGCCTTTCATCATGTGCAGTCATGAGCGCCCGAGTTAGACTTGGAGCCTGCCCGTCAAACACGCACCCATTGCGGTGAGTCCAAATGACAGTGCTCTAACAAGCTCAGAGTTTTTACATGGCTACTTGTCATGGACAGACTAAACACCAGAAACATCCTTAAAAGGAAAAGGCACAAGTTGGAAAATAATGATTACAACTGTGTCCTATGCTCTCTGAACAGAGAAGAGACAGCATACCACCTCTTCTTCAGTTGTCCCTTTAGCAAAGCCTGCTGGCAACGCCTACACATCAACTGGAACTACAACTTGGAATTCTTCCAAATGATGATGGCCACAAAAGCAGAGGAACAAGGTGGTTTTTTCATGGAGATCTTCATCATTGCAGCATGGCAGATCTGGAAACAAAGGAACAACAAAATCTTTCACAATGAACAGCCATCGACAGATTCCTGGCTCCAGAATTTCTTTCACGAGTCTACTTTGCAAGCTCATAGAATGTCTATAGAAAAGAAAGAGTCATTCATAAACAAGATAGATTTGTATAGATAGCCTTTTTTCGGTTCCTTGCCCTGGTTGGGCTCAAGCTCCTTGCTATACACTTTGTACAGTGCTTTTCGTTTTCCTATATATTAATATATATCTACCGCAGCAGGGGTTTCCCTTGCTGTATTCCCTTCAAAAAAAAATGGAAATACACAGGGAAAAAGGAGAACGGAATTAGTGAAGAGAATGACACAAAGAAAAGAATCTCGTGTGCCTTTTGTCAAACGCTAGTTCTCTATGCTCTACATATAATTAAGAATTTTTTTTCTCGAAAACGCAGGAGAGCTGCGCTTCATTATATTAAGAAGAAATTTTTGGGACAAGAACCCATACAACACACACACCCACACTCACTCCACCCTTTTCTAAATTTACATTCGCGCCTGTTTGTATATGGAAAAAACGACCACATTCCACTCTAAGCTAACCGCCCCATGGCCGACGCAGACAAGGAGGTCAGGCCGCGTGCCCCAGCCATCTCCCAAATGCGCCTTTCATCATGTGCAGTCATGAGCGCCCGAGTTAGACTTGGAGCCTGCCCGTCAAACACGCACCCATTGCGGTGAGTCCAAATGACTCAAGCTCCAAGCGCGACCAAGTGATTAGACGGACATGAATATTCACATAGGAAAATCAAGAAAAAAAAATAAAAAGATTAACTTAATGCATTGAACATTCTATGGACTCATGGCAAGAGAAATGTTTATATTATGAAATGACATCTTACATTGTGCCGGCTACGTAGTTGATGTCATGAGTGATCAGATCAGTACCATAATCCAACATCCTAGATATTGCAAAATCACTTATTCTAGGATTCATATCAAAATCCAAGAGAATGTTGCTCGGTTTCAGATCTGAATGGACAATATGTTGCTCATGCAGGTAATATATGCCCTCTGCTATGCCGTGAATTATCAGGAAGCGGGAACACCAATCAAGTCCTGACCCTGACGACTAAAAAATATAAGGAACACACATTGGTAGCGACATTGGGTCAAAAGCTGAAATAAAATCAATAGCTTGTTAGAAACATACCATAGATTAATTCTTTGAAATTTCCATTTGGCATATACTCTTGGACCAAAAAATAATCACTCTCAGGTTGCAGATTTTTTTCTTCAACTGACACCGCCGGTTGTATGACTTGATGGACATATCCCAGGAGTTTCAGTATATTTTTGTGCTGAAGCTTTGAGACAAGATTAATTTCATCATAGATTTGATCCCCTGAAAGTACAGCTGAGTTTCGAATGTTCTTGATGGCAACCACTATTCCATCATGTAATACACCCTGAAAAGCACAATAACCAATTTATTAGAAGATGCGTTTGGCAGCAGGGAAAGAAAAGCAAGAACTTATGTTGTATCAATGTTCATGTTCAGTTTTTGTTTACTACTACAGTTGGCAAAAAGGTAAATTTGCACACCAAAATTCATTTTGGTTCTTTTTTTCGTCCCCTAAAAATGCTGAACAGAAAAGAGGTATAGTCCCTCTCAACACGAGGGTGTGCGTACAACATAACTTGACTGACTCACATTTATAGCAGTGACGTAATTCACTTATATTTTTCCTGTGTGACCAAAAGCGAACGTGTCTTGTAGACGTGATAATGGACTAATCCAGATAGGCATATGCATCATGAAGAACAATACCACAAAAATAGGTCATGAAGTACGATGCCAAAAGAAGGACATGCATTGTAATGTTTTGATACCAATCAATTATATCGAAACATTGAGATCGTCCTAGTTCCACAGAAAAGATTATTACTCAATTTTAATTTAATCTGTAACCAAATCACATGGCCTTTAAAACAAAGTATATTCACCCAGAAATTACCAGTGGTACCTTGAACCATGCACTGACTCAAAAGACCATGGCATACCAAGAAAATACACGTAGAAACTTATATGCAGGGAAAATACAGGTCATGCCAAGGAAAACGATCACACTATAGTTACAAAATGTATCTTTATTGTAAACTGCGCGAAATTACGATGATACGAAAAAATCAACTTAACAAGCAAGCATGTCGAGTACCTTGTAGACACTGCCAAAGCCACTTCGACAAATGAGGTTTTCATTTGAGAATTTATTCGTAGCAGCCTCCAAATCAGAGAAAGTGAACTTTGTTAAAGCTGTCATAAAAAATAAATTACACAAATGTAAAACTTTAAGAGCATTATCACTTCTGAGTAATATATAGTAATACATAGTTTGAAGGAAACAGTGGTAATCATTTGATACTGAGGTAGCCCGGCATCTTAAACAATAATGTAAGGATGGAAATATGACAAAGGCAGTGACAGAAGTTGCATCTTACGTAAGGGAGCAGAGGGTGACTTTCTTACTTCTGGTACATTGTTTTTCTTGTCATTCATCACTTCAGCTCTGTCACTGCCATTCAGAGAAATCAAACTATTTTTTATATGACAAGCTCAGATCAGGGGCATATCTATTTCGGTTTAGGATACTAACTTAATTTTGAATCAAACAGTTCATAGAAATAGATGCTAAAAGAGGCACAAATGGAAAAGCTCTTGTTAGTGGAAGGGGGCATTGCTCTATTTTGTCACATTGCTCATGTGGATAATAACAAGGAATTATAGGTGCAGCAATATGGGATAAATGAATAATAATTAGCACAACAGAGTATCAAAGTTTATCCCATTTACATAATGATTAAATGTAGGTTATACTTATATTTGTCAGAACTGAAGCTAAAATGACATAAGCAACATAATCTATAGGCTAGGGAATTGAATAGTTCTATTTGAAGTTACTTCATGAGACGATTGCTTGCCAGTTTTGAAACCTTCAGTACACAAAACTTTTTTGTTACGATACGGTGGCACAACAGATTGATATAAATGTGTATGTTAGATATCTTACCTGGCATAATCATTTAAATGACTGCTATGCAACGTCTGCACAACTCCTGCATCCTGAAACAGCAGGTTAGCCATGTATGTTATTTTTCTTTTAATGAAGTCCATGTACAATATTACATTGAATCTGGCATACAATTTTAAGATGTGTTTTGACCAAAAACAATTGTGCCATCATGGACAGATGGACCCAACAAAGCTAGCACAACTGGACAATGGTTAATAATAAATGCTAGACCTAGGAGGAGCTAGATGGCTTTCTAGTAAGAAGAAGCAAATAGGCACCCAAATTTGCATCGAAGAGGAACTGGACATTGGTTAATGATAGTGCTTTGTTACATGCAGTGTTGCATCGGTTCCCTTTGGTACCATTTGATTGATTTGGGAAGTGAACTTCCATGTTATAAGGAGACAAAATATGATAATTTTGAGATGCAGTCTTCATATCCAGTGTGAGCAAATGGATGGAGAATTTATGTCAGTGTAGTTGTTTCATTTCTTCAGAACCGAATAACTGTATCTTCTTGAGTTCTCCACAAAGAACTAAATTTATCTTTTGCTTACACCATTATGTTTCGGACGACAAGGTTAACAAGATTACCAAGGGGCACACCAAATATGTTTCAAAGGCCTATGTTTAATCTCATTCCTCAGGTACAAATTAAATATTTGTATCATAACAACTCTAAATTGCCATAAAAAATGGTGGATAAATGATTTGCCATCTATTCCATCCAAACAAATTTAGCACTATGTATACGAAATTATTTCTGAGGGATTAGTAATTAATAGTACCTTTGAGGGCATATGACAAACTGATTACTGAATATTTGTTAAGATAATTGTGGCATTGACGTTGGCAGTAAAGATTCCATCCATCAATTGATCTGAGATGTCGTGCTTCACCTCACGCAGCTGTTTGGAGAGGTCACCAGCACTACAGAAATGGCACATGATGTTCTTCTTCTGGCATGCCAAGACGAGCTCAAGGGTGTGTGCTAGTGCTCCTCAAGGGCCTCCAACGCCTCGTGCATTGCTGGATTCTCTATCATCACTGTCTCCTGGAGCCGTTTCAGGAGAGCGCTTACCCGTAAAACACGGTTTCTGATATCACGGCACTCCTCCTTGTTCTTTCGAACTGTCTTGACAGCATCCTTGATGGCCAGCCCGACTTTCATAATCTTCTCCACGCTCCCAAGTGGATCAACCATCCTTCCTTTCAGCTTAAACACACCTACACATCGAATATACAATCACACACCAAATAAGACAGGGAAATGCCCAAAAATATTTCAATCTTCTCTAACTATAGAATATACAATCACACACCAAATAAGATACGGAATACCCAACAAAATTTTGATCTTCCGTCATAAGACTCATAACTATCGAAGTAAGAAAGTAAGGAAGCATAAGTACCTTTTGTGCTTCCCCTGATCGCTTCTACCTCCTAACCTGTACCAAACAATTGCAGCTGCGAGTATGGAAGAAATTTGGCTAGTCAAGGATTCTTCTGCTTCCGATGCACCAACTTGTAAGCCGCCACTACTACTGGACTCAGGAAGCCGTGTTGAAAGAAATTTCCGAGAAGATAAAGAACAGAAACCTCCAATTGGGCCGTCTTATTCAGAGATGGATGCATCGACGCCACACACCCAAGTCCAACTTGACTTCTAATAGATGAGCTGCAATGATTGACAGTAGGACTCCTAATCTACCATCCCACTCCAACGCAGTGACGCTCCCTACTGACGCATTTCTCCAAACACCTTTGCTGCGCTCCCACGTCGGGAGCACCCAGGGAGGCTTGGCCAGATGCGATTCCGGAAGGACAGTGCTGAAGAACAGAACGAAAGCAAAGGCCCTGCGACGCCTACGCATGGTCGCCGGAGTAGATGGTAAACCGCTGCGGCACCGGCGTCCGGCGGCGACGACGATGAGAGGACGCAGTGCCGCGGCCGCAACAGCTGGGTGCATGGGCCTTAAATTGGTTAATTAGACCGATAGTGGCCAGGCCCAAAATAAGGAGAAGCCCAGTACGAGTCCAAACCAAACACATTTCGTTGCTTTAACTATCTGCGATTATCTGCGATTATCTTTAAAATAAAAAAGGTCCTGCTAAATTTCAAGTGCTTGAAATCTGGGGGTGTTTCAAGCACTACTCACAGCCATCAGATCAACTTCAGGTTGTGGATGTGCTCTGTTGTTTTATTGGCAGTTTGTATTAGTTGAATCTAACACGACACAAGAATCTGACACCGCTAAGAATAGCGGGCACGCTAAAATAGCAGACATACCCGCTAAAGGATAAAGAACACTTTATACAACAAAAACATGGTATGCACATAACCTGAAGCTGTAAATTTGAATTTCTAGCTTTGTTGGAAACAAAAACACAACATATCAGACTATGAACAAAGTAAATTCTGTATACATTGCTGTGAACAAATTTTGTAGCTCCTGACAGCAGTATTAACACAATTTTGTAGTTCCTGACAATAGTATTTTAACAAAACACTTGCCTCCAAGAGAAAGAATGGAAGTCACAAAGAATATAGGACTCCACAACATATCAGACTATGAACAAAGTAAATTCTGTATACATTGCTATGAACAAATTTTGTAGCTCCTGACAGTAGTATTAACACAATTTTGTAGCTCCTGACAGTAGTATTTTAAAAAAACACTTGCCTGCAAGAGAAAGAATGGAAGTCACAAAGAATATAGGACTCCACATTATCAGACCAGACAAGTTTACACAGACCTGCGCTCAGCATAATCAGCAAGGTGCAAACATATAACTAATTGATATAAACTTGAAGATAACAGCATGCACCAACTGCATAATCAGGTGCATTTTCAGGTTCAGCTAATATGCGCAAATTTGATGGCAGTGCAACTACAAGCTAGATAGTGACGCAGCTTAGCATAGTAGATTCCTGAAGAAGTCAAAACCTGCTCAAGCAGAAACCGGACACTCCTGTGAGTTTTGATACGGAAAGCAAGTTCATATGAGATCATGTAATATCTATTTTACTTTATTCTACTATTGTAAAGTACAGATACCAAAGCAAACAAAGACCAAAACAACAACCTTTTCAAGAACCCAACAATTACCTGGAAAAAATATATCATTACATATTCAAGATGTAGACTGGTACTCTCAAGACACGTGGGAGTACTAGAGCTGGAAATTTTACTATGGTTTCTCAGAACTTTCAATCATCATGAACTGAAAATTTAGCTTATCCATTGTGAAATTTTATATGGGATACTAGTTTCACAAAGGAATAAAAGACACTGGACATAGTACATTTGTTTCTTTGTAACGTCCAATGAGATTGTCAGATTATACTGTCACGAGTACTGGCCATTTATAAATGCGAGCTACATGCAACTGCTGCAACAACAAATTAGCTATGATGGAAAAAGTAAATACTACGAGACAAATTTGTTTGCTTGCACTCTTTACCTTTGGTGAAACAGAACGGCAAGTATATGAAAACTACCAGGCTTGATGAGCTACTCCCCCCCCCCC
>LAPY01000189.1:226971-237025 GCA_000970635.1 Eragrostis tef
GGGTTATCCGTCCGCTTGCGGATATTCATGACACACCTTATAATACATATCTAGTACTTATACTGGATGTGGATTATTTGGTTTACTTTGTGCAAGTGACTTAACACAACACTGGCGTCTCCCGCGGTCGCGTGGTTCTCCCGTGTGGCCGTAAGAGGCGCCAACAGGTGGAGCATGTACATGTGACGGAGGAAGGAGTGACTGGTTATGACACAGCTGAACACGAAACAGAGAGTGCAAGCATGGCCAATGTTGGGAGAGGGTATTGAGTTGGATCAAGATCTCAGCAAGGAGGCCATCACTGAGGGCTAGCAATTCTCTAGATTTGGGACGCCATATGGAGCCGTACGAGTTGGATCAAGATCTCAGCAAGGAGGCCATCACTGAGGGCTAGCAATTCTCTAGATTTGGGACGTGATATGGAGCCGTAAGGCCAATCTCTGGTGAGTAATATGGGAGAAGTGATGAGTTAGGGATTTGGGGATTTGGTGAGATGCAATGGGGATTGGATATTTTTCTCAGGGAAGACAACCTATACTCAAAATTTAAATCTTAAAATAAGATATATTATGGGTATTAAAAAGGAAGCCTAAATAAGAATAACATATTTCTACAAAAATTAAAAATAAATAATATGAACACAAGCTGTCTTCGCACTCTAAATCTTCTAACAACATGTGACCTAAGAAAGTGACCATAAAGTGTGATCATCATACTCAAGAAAAGTCGCGCGCGCTTATGTGTGACACTCGGCAAAGTGTTTACACCATCAACCGCCGTCCGTTCACTTTTTTTTTTTTGCCGAGGGCCGTTCTACACTTGGCAAAGCTTTTTTGGAGTGTGCAATGAAATACACTCGGCAAAGGGTCAATTTACTGAGTAAAATTCCCCGTGTGTGTTTTGCCGAGTGTTACACTCGACAAAAGTGTTGCCGAGTGCATTTCGGCCTTCGCCGTGTGCCCCTGGCACTTGGCAAAATGGGGATTTCCGGTAGTGAGCCTGCCTTGTCCTTGGTGATGGTAGTATTGCTGCAGATACGATCCTCCAACCACACTCTTGTGTCCCTCGCGATCTTGGTTAACATCTCATCATCATTCTCAACACAGTCAAGGACAAATCATCCCGCACAAGCATCTCGGAGTACCCTTAAGTCCCAGCCATAATTAATAAAAACTGGAAGTCAGGCGCTCTGGCTAAGGCATCGGTGGCGGTAGAGGGGTGAGGTGGATCGACTGGTTGAAACATACCCATCAAGGTACGGAAGCATAGGAGACCAGGAGGGTGGAGCATGTACATGTGACGGAGGAAGGAGTGACTCGTTATGACAAGGCTGAACACGAAACATACAGTGCAAGGATGGCCAATGTTGGGAGAGGGTGTTGAGTTGGATCAAGATCTCAGCAAGGAGGCCATCACTGAGGGCTAGCAATTCCCTAGATTTGGGACGCTATATTGAGCCGTAAGGCCAATCTCTGGTGTGTAATATGGGGATGTGATGATTCAGGGATTTGGGAATTTGGTGAGATGCAATGGGAATTGGATATTTTCCATAGAGAAGACGACCTATCCTCAAAATTTAAATCTTAAAAGAAGATATGTTATGGGTATGAAGCCTAAATAAGAACAAAATATTTCTACAAAAATTAAAAATAATTAATCTGAACACAAGCTGTCTTCCCACTCAAAATCTTCTCGCAACATGTGACATGAGAAAGTGACCATAAAGTGTGATCATCAAACTCAAAGAAAGTCGCGTGCGCTTGTGTGTGTGTGTGTGTGTGTGTGTGTGTGTGTTTTCGCATTATACTTTCCAAACCATCATAGTTTTGCTTTTAGAGATGTGTGTACCCATCGCATGTAGCCTCGGACTCAAATGTGTGCACCATTGGTTCACATACTGACGTTCCATATTTCTTCATTCTATTGAAAGTGTGCCAAGTCTGCATGGTGCACCCTAGTGTCGAGTTGGTCGGTTAGGAGCATAGCTCTAGATGCTACCGCTACTTGGCCTTTCGCCTTAAGAACCATAGTATTCTTTTTGGATGTGTGTACCATCGCATGTAGCCTTACCAGTCGAACGTGTGCACCATTGGGTTACAATCCGACGTCCCATACAAAAACGTTTGGTAAACCATAGGATCAACCATTGGGATTTTTTGAAGTTGTACTAAACAGATGCATGGTGGCTCTCACCAACATAGAGAAGTTGTGGTATGACACAATCATGGTTGATGGGATGTTAGCAGCAAACGGTACACTATTAAGGTCGATGTATATCCCAGCATATTCTAATGAGATGGCAGTAAATTAGTATATATACCATGACTTAAAATGGAAAATAATGCTGAAGGGATTCATTGGTGAACCATGGATATCTTGATGTTGCTCGATAACTACCTCATTTTCTGGTCATACCCTGAAATTAGTGCCTCGACTTCTATTTATCAATACCATTCCGGTACCGACCAGTATGGCCGGTATGTACCATACCAGTGACCTAGCCGGTACATAAGAAGCTCCATCCCATACTGATCAAAATAGCTGTCAATACCTGCCAAACACTGGTCGATACTGCCTGGAATCGGCTGAGATGCCCAACGATACCGGTCTAGATTCAAGGTACCATCTAATGTGAATGAGCATTATCTAATTATTATCATGGCTGCAATGACAATCTGATGTCATAGGAATGGAATCATTTTCGACAACAAAACTTTAAGCCTGAATAGGTGGCGGAAATCATTTATACATGAGTTTTCCTTGGTTGCTTCAAAAGCTAAACCAAGCACGAAAGTCCTTCTTGATGAGTGGTTATGTAATATATGCTAAACTGAACTCATAGTAGGGTCTTTTTTTGGCCCTACGGCCTTTGTAAACTCTTGTAAATATTCTTTTTATAAATAGAAAAAAATCAGTAGGGGGCTCCCCCGCTGTTTGGTCAAAAAAAGTCCATTTTGAGCATTATTATAATTATTAGTATGTGTTATATATATCTTTGTGCATAAATATATGATTATATTAAAGGCCGCAGTGGTAAGCCAGTATGAGCCGATACCTGGTATGCCCCATTCCAATGGCCGAAACGGTATGACGACCAGATCAATATTCAAAAGTTAGGCCTAGAGCTTCTTGTGCAGATCTTTATATGGAAACTATTATCAGAATAACATCATCGAGTATATAATTTCTCTCATTGTCCTGAATAAAAAAAGGAAAAAAATCATCTTAGCCAAAGTGGGGCGAAAAGTATCAGCAGAGCACAAGGAATGCGGGAAGCAAAGAGTTAAACAAAAGGCTCTCTTAGGCGGAGCTCTAAATAGAAGGCTTTAACTTTATGAACGAACAATAAAAGTAAGACATAAGTAAACTTGCGTCAGTCAATAAAAGTGGACAATCCACGCTGTTTCTCTCTCTCTCTCTCTCTCTCTCTCTCACACACACACACACACACATGATGTGTGCGTGCACAACAACGAAAATATTCCTATAATGACGACATGGTCAATGGTGACGAGATGATTCATGAAAAATGAGTTGATCAGTGCTGAGATGACTCCTCAAACCACATCAAGACGTCAGAGAAAGAAGTCACTAGCTTGGATCACTTCACTATGGAGGATATGCAAGGGGGAAACACAAGAGCTTGCTGCAATTTATACAACAACAACAAAAACAATAATGACCGGTCCACCATATATATCTACTCCATGCCCGTCCTAGGTATCCATCCTACACGCTAAGCATGCATTACAATCGATCAATCAATGCAATTGAGCGGCACGTGACCTGCGGTCAACCTCAATTCATTCTAAGTCAACCAATTTCAATTCTCTACCAACCAAACTCTATCAACCATGCAACCACCTATAACCGCAATAAGAACAAAATCTTATTGGAGGGAAGAGGAGAGATACCTTGCGTGATCAAGGCCCGTCGATATGGTCCGGAATGGCCGCCTCCCATTGCTGGATTTGAGGGGAGGGTATAGGATGACGCACGACTATGTCGTCCTAGGGTTGGTCATGCCAAAGGGTCTGGCTTGACTTATTCACGCTCATCGGGTCAGCATGGTTGTCACTCGGTCCGATGTGTAAAGTCGATCTGATGTGGCAACCGATCATGCCGTGTTGCTTACATGACCACTACAACAAAAATAGGCTGTAGCGGCGGTTGAAAAACGACTGTAGAGCGGCAGGGATGGTGACCTGCCGTCGCATCTCCGTCGCTACAAATAAACTGAGTGGCGGCAGAAGCATCGCAATGGCCGGAACAAAAAACACTAATTCAGAAGACCATAACTTCACTCACCACTACAAATGAATCAAATAAATTAATTAAAAAAGCATATCATACCGCCGTCACCAGGATCCACTCGTCGCTGTGGAGGAAGACCGCGCTGCCGTGGATACATGCCACACCGCCTCACTGCCAGAACTCGCCGAAACCTTAGAAGACTTGGATCTATCGTGCCCAAGGTAGATGTCATGCTGTGGAGGAAGAAGGGCGGCGATGTGCCACCATAGACGCAGCCGCACCACAACTCTAGTGAATCTCGGCGTGGGATTAGGGTGGTGAGGTTTGTGCCGAGGTTTGGGAGGGTAGTGGGAGGAGGGAGGCTGGACGGATCAACGACGGCAAGGTAGAGGAGCTTGCGTGGAGCCAGCCTACCAGGAGCGACGAGCTGGACCGAGGAGGCGGCGGCGACTGTTTTGGAGAGGAAAAGGATTGTAGATGGGACACCTAGGATTTCCTTTCGTATATATAGGACTGGGCCGCTGTTGGCCGGGTG
Source organism: Eragrostis tef (assembly GCA_000970635.1). Taxonomy (NCBI): domain Eukaryota; kingdom Viridiplantae; phylum Streptophyta; class Magnoliopsida; order Poales; family Poaceae; genus Eragrostis; species Eragrostis tef. The sequence goes on from LAPY01000189.1 coordinate 231,761, forward strand.
GATTGGGCCGCCTTTTTGTAGCGGCGTTCTGTTAGATGGGCCGCCACTACAAATGGTTTATATCTATTTAAAGTGGTGGCCAATGTTATGAACCGCCGCTAAAAATGTCTAAAATACTATAGCGACGGGCGATTTCTTGTCCGCCACTACGATCATTTTGTAAACACCGCTACAAATCGTTTTTCTGTTTGTGGACTGCAGTATCTGTCACACCACTTGTTCTAAGGTGACCAAGTTGTTTAGACTGTGAAAATACAATTTGGCACGTGATCTTATTAAAATAGAATCAAATAATATTAAAAATGATGAAACAAAACATAGACACAAAGAGTGGCTTCGCAGCGCGGACGCCGCGTCATGGTAACTTACAAGGAGGTATCATAAGCATTCCGAATGGAGAATGCTTATAGAAGTCTTTACCTTTCCAAAGTGCGCCAGGTGTGTGTGGTGAACGCTGGTGTCGTGCTGCTCTGCTTGAAGCATATAGGTCTAGACACTACCGCTACTTGGCCTTTCTCCTCAAGGACCATAGTTTTCTTTTGGAGATGTGTACCCATCGTATGTAGACTCACCACTCGAGTGTGTCCACCATTTGGTTACAATCCAACATCTCATATATTTCTTTCTTCCCTTGAGGCAGTTACCATCCCTACAATTGATTATCGCAAACTCGTGCCACTGCTTAACATGATTAATTGCCACCTCTTATTTGCTGGAGTAATTCCAACACAATTCCCACACACTGAATCCTAAGTGGCTTCAAAAATGATTGCCCTCCGTGAATTAAGGAGAGACCCACCTAATGTATGACCAATTAAATACCACCACGCCAGTCTGTGCGTAACAATCGTGTGAATGATTTTGTGACTAGCATTGCTCCAGCTGCTATCTAGCTAGGGTCTGGCTCTTCGGCGGCCTACCTTTTCCTTGGTGATCGTAGTATGGCTGCAGCTACGATCACCAGACTCTTATATCCCTAGTGATTTTGGTTAAGATGTCATCTTCATTACTCAACATGGTAAAGGACAAATCAACCCTAACAAGCATCTCGGACCATCCTTAAGTCGTCCTAGCCATTATTAACAAAAATTGGAGGTCAGACGCTTTAGCTAAGGCATCGGCGACGGAAGAGGGGTGAGGTGGATCGACTGGTTGGAACTTACCCATCAAGGTACAGAAGCCTAGGAGGCAGGAAGGGTGGAGCATGTACATGTGATAGAGGAAGGAGTGACTGGTTATGACACAAATGAACACGAAACAGACAGTGCAAGCATGACCAATGTTGGGAGAGGGTGGGGAGCCGGATCAAGATCTCAACAAGAAGGCCATCACTAAGGGCTAGCAATTCTCTAGATTTGGCACGCCATATGGAGCCGTAAGGCCAATCTCTGGTGATTAATATGGGGGATGTGGTGATTCAGGGATTTGGTGAGATGCAGTGGGGATTGGATATTTTCCAATGAGAAGAATAGTTATTCTTTTCTAACCACCGAAAGAAATTAAATTCCTAATTTTGCTATTGGTAATTTTATTCCTTTTGAGCCATTGATTATTCCTTCGTTATTATTCTTTACACACACAAAAGGAATAATCAATGAAATATGGGATAGGATTAACACTATTAATACCGTACCTGCCCGGTGATTTCATTTAACACACACAGTGCAACACATAACTCTGTGTCTCCAGCACATGGGTCTTCTTCACGTTCTCTGAGAAACCGACACTGTCGCAGGAGGGCTTGACCTGGGGTGCCTCATCGGTGCTATTATCTGAAAAAACCGGCAGTGCTGTGCTGCAGCCCTGTGCCGCACATAGAAGAACTCAAAACTATATATCGTACCATTCCTAAACTTTCCTCGCACATGCTCAAAACTGACATCGAAGAGTTTTACTGTTCAAAATAATGGCCATCAGTTTTGGAAACTAATGGTCATTAATTTGATCCGACGTCCACTACTGGAAAGCCAAATTTCCCTGTGTGCCAGAAACCCACAGGGAAATGCAAAAAACCGTCAGGAATCATTTTCCTGACGGCCAACCCACAGGAAATAGCACACAGGAATATGACGACAGGGAAAAACGAATTTTCCTGTCGGTTGGCCGTCAGAACAAATTTCCCTGTGTGCTTCAAGGATTTCTTTGACGGTTGGCACACAGGGAAATAAAATTGAGACAATTAAAAAAAAAAGAAATGCACTTCTGATCATTAACTCAAATATATCAATCTGTAGTACTGTACATAGAAATCTACATGTTTCAATACACACTCCATTCGATACAAGTGAAAATGATAGCATCATATACTTTTATCTAGCCTAAATCTGCAACCAAGAAGTATTCACTGCACTCATATGACAAGACCCCTAGAGCAATCTCCTTCACTCTATTCCTTCATCAACCTTCACGGACAAGTTACTTTGACAAGAATCCCACTCGGACAATGAAATCATACCTTCATACTTGGTGACGGTCATATGGCTTGTCCAAAACTTTTCATAAATTAACTGTGTTCTGCAACATAAGAACATGAATTAGTAAGCAACTATTAAGCTACAGGTTGTATACAAGAGTTCATAGCATCCAGATCAACATTGGTATCTCCCATTGATAACTCTGTGGATTGTACAAGATCAGGACATCACCAGATCAACAAACTAGTAAACAAATACATGGTCACCTCTATGAATTGTAAGAAGGTAGTTTGAGTCTTCCTTCGTATCAACAGCTAAAGGCAATGAAGTCTGATTACAAAATCCGCGTAATATGTCATCATGCTTGATAGATAAGTAGCATGTCTTCAGATAAGAAGTTTACCTTGGGTGACAATGGCAATCACAGGTGCTCAATTTTCTTCACTGCAGCGGCTCAGAGTCATACTCCTCCACTCCTCCTTTAACACCAACTCAGCTCATCACTGCGATACAGAATGACAGGATATCAGAATTTCTAGTAAAAATATTGAGGCAACAATATATCATTTTGAAAACAGAACAGCATTTCAGGCTCTACTAGCACATCATGGAACTTGAAAGGCAACTATCTATCACTTGGATGTCCACTTGAACTATACATTTTTACTAGTTAAATTGCATATTTCAGAATACATGTTTCATCACACATTCCATTAGATACAAGTGAAAATGATAAACACGTCATAATTTAATCTTCAAGTGCTAGACCTGTCATAATTGAATCTGAATACAGTTTGAGATGCCATCTGCATTTTCAAGTGTCGATACATACTTTGTTAATGATAACATTATACCTGCATATATACTTGGTTAACCATAACATGTCACATCAATTCTGTATACTTCTAATCACACAACTGAACAAAACACGTGTGTGATTACCACACTCAACGAGCACCTCGTGCACACTAATCTGAGAAAAGGGATGCATGCGAGAGGACTTACTTCTCAGGTTTGCCTTTGATGCCGTTGCAGTAGTAGTCAATGATGCGGATGAGGCTGAGATCCCGTCACTATGCATTAATCTGCACGGCAGATTCAGGGTCAGACCCAGATCGACCAGATCCAGTCAGACCCGCTGAACAAATATACAGATCGACTGGATCCAGACGCGGAGGGAGGGCGGGGAGGGGTTACCTGAAGCAGGCTATGCTGATGGCCGTGAAGTCGACGACCTGGACGATGAGCTCCGGCACGTCGCCGTCCTTCGGCATGAGATTTCCCCAGGATGAAGGACATGGCGCAGCGTCCCTTTCAAGGGATCTCGAGCATGGCGACCGGCGTCGGCTCTCGATGCGATGGCACCCCATCCGCGCCTCTTCCGGGCCAGATGAACGGCGGATCTGGTCGGAAACATGGACGGAGGCGCGGGAAGGGAGGGGCGAAGTGGAGGGACGGGGTCGCAGAAATGAAGAGGCGGCGGAAGGGGTGCGAGGAGAAGGGCTACGGGGTGAGTTGGGATTTTTAGGGTATGGCCTAATTGCCCTGTGCGTGCTGCTCCCGCCGTCCGGCAAACCAAATTGGCCTGTGTGCACCGCTCCTGCCGTCAGGAGTACTCGGGTTTCTGGTAGTGATGGTGTAGATCTGATATCAAAAATCCATTATTTTATCAAACTGAGAGTAATATTGGAAACCCACTTATGTTGATGACATCGATTTCTTTTTAATTGGAGTCGATAACGTGTACATGGAAACTAAAGAGCTGGCGAGGGAAAAATATAAAAGCGGAAAGTGCTTTAAGAAGGAACTGAACCAGCAACATTTTGTCCGCAAAGACTGACAACTACCAATAAGCTGAAACCTTGTTTTTTTCCGTATATGAACGTTTTACACGATCAGTTGGATCTTGCCCAAGAACACACAAACGCTGACGTGTACGGGCACATCATCGAGACGACATCCCAATCAGCGAGACGAAAGCAGAACACAGGCCGCTCATCGTCAAACCTAGAACTTTGTGTAACAATTGCTAGTAAAATCGATTCCATTCGTCTAAAAATAATAATCAAATTCATATCGAACCAGCTAGCCACCGTGTTGGCGGCGCGAGTGCCCGGGGACGGTGTCGAGCAAGGTCGCCGCAGCTAGCCACGGCGTTGGTGGCGCGAGTGCCCGGCGACATGGCGACCACGGTGTTGGTGGCGCGGGCGACGAGGATCGAAGGCCATTTTGTTTGGGCTGTTTCCTTGTTGGGCTATACATAGGATTGTGGGCTGGCCCAATAAAATGGAAGCCAATTAATATAATGTAAATTTATTAATTAATATACAATTACAAATCTGCCCTAAAACTAATGGCAAGTAGTTTTGAGAAATTAGTGACCATTATTTTAGACATTAAAACTGCTCACATCATATTCTAAGTCACCACGGAACCGCATTATTGACCATTCTACGAAGATGACACGTACAACATTTTCCCCTTTTGATCACTTACTTTATTTGTTGACGTTGGCAGAGCTAAACTCAAATCTCCTCACATCAACAGAAGGATCGGGACTATTTTTAAAGATAGATGCAAAGCACCGTTTAGCGTCCGGTGAGGCGTTGAAATAAAACGAGCTGCTATTGTCTGGAAATAGCAACTGACCTCATGATTGGTTCATGAGAGTGGAATCACGTTGACGCGAGGCTCCGCCAGACCAACTTGTGGTTGGTTGAAGATGAAAACTCAAATACATATACAAATGAGGTAATCTTGAAAAGTTACTAGTAATTTTACTATAGAAAACTTCGGCATAGAGTTATTTGGTAATGTTCAGTCATCTTCTGAAGAGTATCTAGTGTCACAA
>LAPY01000189.1:243476-255149 GCA_000970635.1 Eragrostis tef
TAATTGCAGGTGAAACCGACCTCCAGAGGCGGTGGACGAACCGCCAGAAAAGACTGGACCCAGGGGGCCCCACTGTCAGTCCGGCCGAACCACCTTGGTGGGTTCGGCCGGCCTGGCCCTGGCCCCACCTGGGCTGGGCTTTGGCTGGTGGTTCCCCCCTGGGTCTTAATCTTTGATCCAGGTGCATACGGCCTTGGTTATGTTGGATTTCGTAATTATTGGCCTTTTGTCTTGGAATTGTATTCCCGCGGCGAAATGTTGATTTGTAGAAGTGTTGATTTGTCGCCTCGGGGCCTGGATTTCTTCTCTATCCCACCTGCACAATAAAATCTAGAGGTACAAGTGGAACTAGGTTATTTCTAAATAAAATGCGCGTAAGAAATGTCTAGTCCTTCTTATTTATTCGACTAATTGACAGTTGAAATTGGTCCGTAACGATCGTCAACAAGGGGTGAGTCGGATCGACAGGTTAGAACATACCGGTGAAGTACGGAAGCCTAGGAAGGCAGCGAGGGTGGATTGCGCACATGCAACATAGGAAGGAGCGATTGGTTATTACACATGGCACAACAAAGAATTGACAGAGCAACCGAGGCCTTCCATTGCTTCCACCGTGTTGAGATCTTCTCTGACCGTGACTTCACCGTTGTGTCTGTTGCGGTGGCGATTTTTGTCTCATAGGTCTCGGAGACGATCGATAATGGTGGATCAGAGACTGTTGAGACAGCGTTCTCCTCCTCACCGATTGGGATTAGTTCGCCTTGTTCAACCCCGTCTCCTGGTTAGGCATCAACCTAAGCTGCTTGAAGGATCCAAGGAATTAGACAAACCATATTTCCTTTCACAGCTGCTTTCTACCATCTTGTTGCGGTAACGCGCCCCTTGCCATCATTAGTGTATTTTTAGTTGGATTTCAAGAATCAACTGTGAGCTCACGTTTACAACTCTGACATTTTCATTGTTGCCATGAAGCATCAGAGTACAGCACCATCGTCCTGGCTCCACGACCAACCCCCATACCCATAAATGCACTCCACTGTAAGTGTATCTACTGGAAGGGCAAGTGCTACTTTCGCCACACACTACGTTGATGGAGTTCTCCGACGTTGTGCTCCCAGCGATGCCAGGTCACACACACACACACACACACACACACACACACATCTTCAAACCACCGACATGCACAATTATTCCCCTTTGAGGCACATTTGTCAATCAATCCAAACTTTTTTCTCATCCAAATTTCAGCAACGTAAAGTGTCCGCGTCAGATATATCACCCCCACCCCAATCTGCAACATATATCAATGGATTCATCGAATCAGTGCCTTCTGATTTAATCACAACATGAACAAAAAGAACTATTCCACGTACACTTTCATGCAATGAAAATAACAGTACAGGTCATCCAGAGAACCACAGAACAATTGTATATCCATAATCAACCAGGGCATGCACAATACTACTCACAAGGGTTCCTGAATCTGCATAGCAGCCTGTAACAAACAATTCTTAAGCATAAACTAATCTCTACAACTCATGAGTTCTGAAGCGGTCGTCTACCCCCGGCTTATTCTGACCCTGAAAACATCTATTCGGCTCCCCCACGATCCAAGTTCCTGCCCCTTCGATCAAACCCGTCCCCCACCTGCGATCCAAAATCCCAACCCCCCTGCGATCTACGCGCGCGTCCCTGCGATCCGCATTTTGTGTGCTCACCGCCCCCACGACTCTGCCCAACTCCCTGGATCCCCTCTCCCCCGCCTCCTCGCCACTGCAAACAAGAAGACTGCCGCCGCCATCGTAGCTCTTCCCCACCAGAGCCCCAACAAACACCAGAGCCAACGCCAAGGAACCGTGGTACCACCATCGCGCCGCATAAGAGCAGAGGAACCACACAGCGTGCCATCGAGAAAACACGCCGCTTACTGACGGGGCCGATTTGATCCAAGTGCTGTTTCCGCTGATTTATTGTAGAGATTATGCCTAATTATGTCGATCTAGGTTTTCATGACTAGCCATTCTGTTAATGCCGAGATGTATGTTTAAGTGATGGCCTTGGACTGAGGATTCAGACAAGCAAGAAGAATGAGGGGAAATCAGATCAGATTCATATCAAAACTCATGAAATTATGCACATTTTTCCCCAAATCCTGAACCGTATGTTAGACATCAAAAACTTTTCCTAGCAAAGTTCAAAAACAGAAACAAAATCGAGGCAATAACAAGAAGAAATCACGAATTCCCCAAACACCCTCTCCTGACATGAAGAGACTACGGACGGGATCATTACCTTTTCCTGCCAAGAGCATAGCACTTGCTTGACTGCCGCGTCGCGTTGCTTTACCAGCCCTATTGCAGGCTGTTACCACACGCACTTGCCGGGAATTAGCCTCCGTCGCCTGTACGCTCCACAGCAGGCCGTAGCGCCGCCCGAGGATCTCCTCGACAGAGCCGCGCCCGACATTGGTCGCATGCGTGCCCTGGCGAGAGGACCCGCGACGGCATTTCCTTGTGTGTTGCATCGTCACGCACTCACACAGCACTCCTCACCCAGGTATACATCAGCTGCCGTCGCAAGGCTTCACCACCGCACCGCCATGCATGTCGCCACGCCACCTCACTTGCTGCGCGGCGTCGAGAAAATCGGGAGGAAAGTGAACTCTAGGGTTAGGGATAGCTTGCAGAGCGGTTTTGTTCAGCGCAGGGCAATCCTCAGCCATTCATCACGAACCGATGGCTGCAATTGATCCTAGGCGGGCAGGCCGGAAAATTGGGCTACATTGAGCTCTTCGCCTGTGCCACATGTAGCTATGTAGACTGGGCCACTTCCAGCGGAATTTGGGCTGTGGTGATAATTTTGTTTTTAGGGCCCGCTTCAGCTTGAGGGTTTTTTTCTTTATTTCCAGCCTTTTTCTCTTTACTGCTTTTACTTTTATACAGTTTATTCGTTATCCTTTATTTGCTAAAAATTTATAGAGTGGTTTATAAACCCAATCAAGTCCATGGTAATAAATTTTCAGGGATTCTAATGTGATTTCTTTGTTATCCCCATTATTTGTATAATGTAATTTTTGTGCCAGGAAAGAAAATTCACCATTCTATTATTTGGGCAGGCTCTTGCTTGTCCAGCTAATGGGACGACTGGTGGTCAGAAGAAATCGACACTAATATTATTATTTGCTGATCTCAAAAAAAGTTTTATTTGCTACTTATTTCTCTTGCATGTATAGCTAAATTTTGGAACACTCATTTGTGATGCAACTGAGGACAGTACGCATTTAGCTTGCTTGTGTGCCATATATGTATAACTCGTTCCCTCAAAACATTTAGTACCACAAAGTTAAAACAATAATGGGCCATAAAAGGTTTGCTATTTAAGTTAAAAACTCTAATACCTTGCGGTGAGGGTTGAAAAAAAAAATCTTTTACACTTGGAGTTTAAAACGATACAATGGGGCAGAACAGGTTAAATAGTTAAATGGGCTACGCATGGATTCATGGGTTGCTTAAGCAAAAATTAGCACATGCGAGGAAAAAAAATAGATTTACATTAGGAGGTTTGTCTACACCCGTAGCAACGCACGGGCACTCATCTAGTGAAAAATTAAATTTGTGACCCAAGAGTCGGGCCATTCTGGCTCGCAAGTCTCAAAGACAATTGACAATGGTGCATCATAGACTGCCGAGATGGAATTCTCCTCCTCACCAGTCGAAATTAGTTCGCCTTGTTCAACCCCGTCTCCTGACGTAAGGAATTTGACAACCATATTTCCTTCACAGCTGCTTTCTCCCGTCTTATTGCAGTAATGGCGCTCCCTTGCCGTCGTTCTGCCTAGTGTCTTTTCAGTTGGATTTCAAGAATCAATTGCGAGCTCACGTTTACAGCTCTAAAACTTCCATTGTTGCCATGAAGCATCAGAATGCCAGCGCCGTAGTCCTTGCTCCACGATCAACCCCCGTACCCATCAATGCACACCACTAGGTGTATCTACTGGAAGTATCATAAGGGAAGAGTGCTGCTCTCGCCAGACACTAAGTCGATGGAGTTCTCCAATGTTGCGCTCCTACCAGTGCCAGAGTTATACGGACCATAGGCGCTGTACATCTGTCTCGTGGGGGCTCCACCTGACAACCACATCCTGCAGGGGTCACTTTTCAATGAGGAGACGGGTCATGGGAACTTGACAAGGAGGTATCATATTAGTGTTCCAAATAGGGAATGCTTGCAGAAGTCTTTACCTCTTCAAAGAGCACTATGTCTACATGGTGAACGCTGGTGTTGTGCTGCTCTATTTGAAGCATAGCTTTTGACACTACCGCTGCTTGGCCTTTATCCTTAAGAACCATTGTTTCTTTTTGGAGATGTGTACCCAACACATGTGGCCTCACCACTCGAATGTCAATTGCAGGCATGCTTGTGTGTAGGGTTCACATTTTGTATTTTGGGCTCAGCTTTTTTGAGAACTGATCAGTGCTATCGATGGGTGCATTTGTGAATCCATCCAAACTTTTTTCTCATCCAAATCACAGCCTCGTAAAGGGCCCGCACCAAAAATATCCTCCCCCCCCCCCCCCCCCCCCCCCACATATATCAGCGGATCCATCCAGTCAATGCCTTCCGATTTAATCGCAACTTGAACAAAAAAGAACTATTGCCCGTATGCTTTAATGCAATGAAAATAACAATATGGCGCATGCAGAAAACCACAGAACAATTGCATTTCCACAATCAACCAGGACATGCATAATACTACTCACAAGGGTCCATTTTTTTTTAACGGGGTGCTCACAAGGGTGCTTAACAACGTGCATAGCAACCTGTAACAAACAAGAGGTTATTAAGAATAAACTAATGTACAATTAAATTAGGCGAGGTTGAAAAAAAGCGCAAGAAAGGAATCCACTAGACAGGGCCTGATCTGCATGTCCGCGGAGACCTATACCTGAGAGGCCGAAGAGGCTGGTTTTCCGGCAAGGGCCTGATCTTCTTCTCGTCGTGGTGCGGTGAGATTTGGGCTGAGGATGAGGAAACCACGGGTTGCGCCGCCTTGTACTTCCCCTCCAGCATCTCCACTGGACACAGCAGATCGAGTAATATTCAGACCAACTGCAGACGTGGATCAGCAAAGGACTGATGCTTCCCGATGGACGATTTGCTGCCACAATTCATCGATCAAGAGCATCGCTGCTTCACTCTACATACACAGATGTGGATGATACACTACACGGCAGAACGAGCCGGACTAGCAAGGTGGAAACGTCATGGTTCGGCCCATCAAGATCCGCCGCCGTTGATGCCGGCTGACATACGCGCACTGCAGCATCTCTTGTATTGTTGTATGTAGTACCAATTTCTGAGAAGCTGCATGTTGGTCTTTGCACACAACAAGTGTCAAGAGGAGAATATTACTACGACTGTAATGATCAATACAAACAAGCTAGACAGAGTTTACAAATCAACGATGATCGACAACAAAACGATCAGGACAGCACTACGACACGACGAACATCTCTGCCCGGATCAAGTCCCAGACTAGTCACAAGATAGCACTACGACCTGCATTGTTTTGAGTCAGAAACACACAACAGTCCTACAACAGGGCGATCTGCCCAACTACCATCCACAAACCTCTGAAGAAGCCTCAATAGGACAGCACTACAACACGGATACATACGCAGATTCAGCAGCCTGCATACACGCTCGACCTGATTACGATCAGGGCTTGCTTTCGCTGATCTTCAGGAGGGACCAGCTGTGGTGCGGGCCGGCTGGGCGGACCTTTTCTGCTTCTCATGAGCTTTCGCCCGGGGGTTGGTGCCGGCAGCAACGCTCCCAGCAGCAGCGGTGCTCGGACCGTCCACCTTCAGCCACACTATGTCGTCGTAGCACGAGAACGATGTATTGCCGCAGGAAATGCACTCCAGCTGAAGGATAATAATCCAATAAATTCAAACACCATGTCAGGCAAACAGTAGATATAACAAAATTTTCAGTAACTTTTGATGAAATATGAGGTGGCACCACAGTTAGCATGCTTGGATTCAGAAATACAATTTCTTTTGTGGTATGAAATGGATTCAGAAATTTATGAACTGGAACGTAAATATGAATATATTATCATTTGTTTTTTTCCATAAAGTCTGTGTTCCATTTTGAAAAGGAAAATATAGTCAATGTTCACACACCTGATATTGACTATTATTGCCCGCATGCATAATATCAGATATGCCAACTTTCTTCTCTTGGCATCTTTGACATCGAGCGTCAGTCATCTACAATTCATCGATCAAGAGCATCGCTGCTTCACTCTACATACACAGATGTGGATGATACACTACACGGCAGAACGAGCCGGACTAGCAAGGTGGAAACGTCATGGTTCGGCCCATCAAGATCCGCCGCCGTTGATGCCGGCTGACATACGCGCACTGCAGCATCTCTTGTATTGTTGTATGTAGTACCAATTTCTGAGAAGCTGCATGTTGGTCTTTGCACACAACAAGTGTCAAGAGGAGAATATTACTACGACTGTAATGATCAATACAAACAAGCTAGACAGAGTTTACAAATCAACGATGATCGACAACAAAACGATCAGGACAGCACTACGACACGACGAACATCTCTGCCCGGATCAAGTCCCAGACTAGTCACAAGATAGCACTACGACCTGCATTGTTTTGAGTCAGAAACACACAACAGTCCTACAACAGGGCGATCTGCCCAACTACCATCCACAAACCTCTGAAGAAGCCTCAATAGGACAGCACTACAACACGGATACATACGCAGATTCAGCAGCCTGCATACACGCTCGACCTGATTACGATCAGGGCTTGCTTTCGCTGATCTTCAGGAGGGACCAGCTGTGGTGCGGGCCGGCTGGGCGGACCTTTTCTGCTTCTCATGAGCTTTCGCCCGGGGGTTGGTGCCAGCGGCGACGCTCCCAGCAGCAGCGGTGCTCGGACCGTCCACTGTCGGCCACACTATGTCGTCGTAGCACGAGAACCATGTATTGCCGCAGGAAATGCACTCCAGCTGGAGGACAAAGATCCAATAAATTCAAACACCACGTCAGACAAACAGTAGATATAACAAAATTTTCAGTAACTTTTGATGAAATATGAGATGGCACCACAGTTAGCATGCTTGGATTCAGAGATACAATTTCTTTTGCGGTATGAAATGGATTCAGAAATTTATGAAGTGGAAATTAAATATTAATATATCATCATTTGTTTTTTTCCACAAAGTGTGTGTTCCATTTTGAAAAGGAAAATAAAGTCAATGTTCACAGACCTGATATCCACTATTATTGCCCGCATGCATAATATCAGATATGCCAACTTTCTTCTCTTGGCATCTTTGACATCAAGCATCAGTCATCTAATGAGATTACAGGTCAATATATTTAGATGATCGTATATAGCAAAAGTAACAGATAAGAAAAAAATCGTTGTAATGAATATCCTTTTTCCTGTCTTTAAATACACACGCAAAATACCTGAAGCTGCCTTGATTGTTCTGGTTCAGTTGTTTTCTCTGCTGTAGTCAACCCATCCTGAAATGTGATAAGCAGTGTATAGCAGCTGTTAGTGTGTTTCGTGATATGGAACAATCAGCTGAGACATATTGAAAAATTAAAAAATAATAAAAAGTTAGTCAGAAAAAAAAAATCTATCACTATAACATGGGTTCAGCATATGCATCCATTAAAACAGTTATAAGTAAATTTTTTTACGATATAAATCTAACTTTTTGAGTCAACAAGATAACAAAAAAAATAAATAATAATAGACCTTTAGTTCATCAGGAGACATTGTTAATAGAGCTGGAGGATCAAGTTCCTTGCCCATCAACCGCCTACATAGTTTAGGGCTATGCTGCATATACAAAGTAGCAACGACAAGTAAAACAAACAAAATAAAAAAAGAATGATAAAATTTAACAGATCACTGTGACACTATAAATCAAGGTAATCACAGATTCTAATCAATAGCTCATGATAAACATAATGCTTCAGAATATGATTTATGATTTCACATTAGTAATTGTAATGGGTTAATATTCTCTCAGTAAGAATATAACAATAAATTTAATTTGTTCTTTCACATGAAAGAAAATCTAGCATCATCAAAATAGAGGAAGTTCGCCAAAAAAAATCTGTTGTCATTTTGCTTAGTGTCACTGCAACAAGTTAAACACACATGTTCATATATATAAGAATTGCATCAAAACATGAAATAACTTGGTGCAAAGAATTGTTATTTGTAGCAGTGTGGGAAACACACTCATGCATGCTCTGAACAGATTAAGCAAATGGTTTCTCAATTATTAGAGCGACAAAAATGTTTGGTAAACCATAGGATCACCATCATATTGAAGTTATATGTAGTTGTACAAAACATATCCATTGTGGAATGACAAGTTTTACGTATGACATCATCATGGTTGATGGGATGCTAGCAGCAAGCGATAGACAATTACGGTCGATATCACATCATATATATTCTAATTAGATGGCAGTAAACTAGTATATCATGACTTAAAACGGAAAATAATTCTGAAGGGATTCATTGGTGAACCATGGATACCTTGATGTTGATCGATAACTGCCTCAGTTTCTGGTTATACTTCTTGAAATCATTGCCCAGAGCTTCATGTGCAGACCTTTCTATGGAAACAATAATTGGAACAACATCATCGAGTATATATAATTTCTTATTGTCCTGAATAAAAAAAGGGGAAAATCACCATGTTAACCCAAGTGGGGCAAAAACTATCAACGAAACACAAGGAATGCACCAAGCAAAGAATGAAACAAAAAGGCTTTTTTAGAAGCTAAAATAGAAGGCTTTAGCTTTATAAACGAAATAATAAAAACAACAAGCTTCTTTGTTTAATTAAGTTGGCTCAACAGATCTGTTGAAATCTACCAACATTTAATATTAAGGAGAGGTTTTGAGCATATGAAAAAAATCCCATGCACAAACAAGAGAAGGGTCAGTTCATTAACAGCTACTAATTTATTTTATTATGTAATGATAGGTCATATGTGATACATGATTAATGAAATCAGATGATATGCTAGAAGAAGTATGAGAGATTGAACGCAGATATAATATGGAGTGAAAAATAACAATGAGGAAAACAAATAACTCACATCAGAACCAATCTTTGCAGATGAACAATTACTTGAACTTTTGGCAGCAGTACCAGAATCAGCATGAGGCACCCTTGCAGCTTTTGACCATGTTAATGGAATGCTCTCTAACGGTTTATCAAGCCACCTATCGCGATGCTCCTCGCCAGTAAGTGCTTTATATCTTGCAAGGATGGCATAATTCTTTGGTTTATCACTTTCAACAATGGCCTTGGGTTTGCCAACTGGAGGCTTTCTTGTGATGTCAGTACGATTCACATCTTTGTTGTGTAGGCTTAGCTTATCTGAGAATTGATTGGTGCTATCACCCAGATTTCTTGTGACATCTGTAGGGATCACATCTTTATTATTCAGGATCAGATTATCTGAGGGCTGATTGGTACTATGACTGGGCGTATCTTCAGGTTCAATGTCAGGAAGCTCCCCAATACGGTCTAATGTTTTCCTTAAAAGGAGATCAATGTCTTTTTGCCTGTCCTCCTCATGCTCCTTGTCTGTTAGGTCCTACAGTTTCTTCTCAACTGCACCATATACCTTCTGGACTATAAATCCAGGGTGTTTCTTTCGAAGGGGAATCTGCTTGTTCTGAGGAATGAAATGCACCACACACTTGTGCATAACTGACTCTGCAGGCACATCATCAATATGGAAGCTGTAATAAAGCTCCCGTGTGTCGCGTGCTATGCAGAATTCGCCTCCCCCTATTTCAGCCTCATGTGGTCTATAAAACCACTGACAAGTGAGACTCAAGCTCCCCTCGGTTTCTGTTATGTCCTGTTATTCCAAGATAGAAAAGGGCAAGGTGTTACATGCATGAAGGGATGGAGAGTGTGTTCTCATAACTTTAGTGTATCTTTTTAACACTAGGATACATAAAGTCGATATTTCGACCGTTGTAAAACAATATGTCAAACACACTAGCAACAATGTGTACCCCAACTATTATCTAGCAAATGAGTAGTTTTGGTCAGCTTAGAAGTCTAAATCATTTGAACATCTACAGGACTAATCACATGAATTTATGTCAACTCTGTTCCGAAACAGTGGCAGGATTTCTGGAATGAAGCAATCACTTGTTGCTCAGCAATAAATTTCAGTGGACTTTGTAAAACAAAAATTGAAACACTCCAAAACAAACAAAACAAATATCGTTGATGCACATATAAGAGAAAAAAATCAAAAGAAAAACATGTGTATCAATCAGCTGCACACAGAATGAAACAGATGGAGCACAACAGAAACAGTAAAATCGCCAACTAATAATTTATGTCATCTCTGTTAAGGAACAGTGACATTTTGCAGAATGAGACGAACACTTATTCTTCAGCGGTAAATGTTAGTGGATCAATAAATATATATGTTTGGAAACACACTCTACAGTAAGCAACTACTGTGCACCAGACTCTACTTGATGAAATAATTGGCCTGTGCTTAGCATCAACTTTTATCCACTAGCAACATCAAAAAATTCAGAATGAACAGAGTGCAGACAAAGCTACTTCTAACAGCAAGCATCAGGGTGCATGAACTTTAGCGTGTGTTTTTAAATCAACGATATTTCGACCACTGAAAACATAAAACACATACCAGCAACAATAAGTGTGCCGGTGACACAACTACTCTAACAAACAAGCAGCTATGGTCATCTTAGAAATCTGAATCATCTGAATATCTACAGGGCTAATCCCATGAATTTCAGTCATCTGTTATGGAAAAGTGAGAGATTTTGCAGAAAGAATCATCACTTGCTCCTCAACAGCAAACATTAGTGGATTTGTAAAAAAAAACACTCTAAACCAAACATAACAAAAGGCACTGATACACATATGTGCGGGAAAAAAAAGCTGAAATCTTTGTTGTTTACGACAAACAGGTGAAGCACAACAGAAACAGTTAAAATCAGCAGCATCGATCCAAAATTCAAATTGAATAGAGTGCTGACAGAGCTACTTCAAGCTGCAAACATCATGGTGCCAGTCGACCTTTAGTGTGTATGCCAAACACTATATGATGAAGTCGGTTTTTTGAATACATAAAGCAATGTGTCAAACACATATACCAGCAGCAATAAGTGCACCGACTATAATCCAAATAGAAAAGGTTGATATGATCAGCTTAAAAACCTGAACCATCTGAATATGTACATGAATAATTCATGAATGTGTTTCATCTGTCTTAACGAAGCGTATATATGTAGCTATATGATCACTGGTTCCTCAGAAACAAAGGTCAGGGGACTTTGCAAACGTGCATGGAAATATGCTAAACCTAAACAAAATAGTAGATCACTGATGCAGAGAAAGTGAAAACGCTTGAAATCTCTGCTGGCCAAGGGAAAAAGAAAAAAAGACAAAAACATGTGTAGCAATCGTCTCGGATGCATATATACAGAAATAGTAAGAATTCCAGCATATAAATGGGTTTCTGATCACAGACCTTGAGGATGGCGACATAGGGCTTCTCACTGGCCTCCGCAGGCAAGAACATCACGGAGTCCCCCTGCCAGA
>LAPY01000190.1:0-17593 GCA_000970635.1 Eragrostis tef
TAGTTGATCCTGTTAAGTTTATGATCTATTAGTTCTAACATCCAGCAGTTACCTTGGCGGGGATAGACATTACTTTGATGCCATCTTGGTCGACGGAAATGTTGTGGCAGTCACCAAGGCTGGAAGTGTACTAACATGGGACATTGATAAGAGGCCATGCAACAATCCAAGGCTGATGATACATGGGACGGCATACATGGAGGGTCGGCTGGATTATTGGCCGGTGGAAAGAGTGATTTACATTGCCAAGTCCCCTGAAGGCAACATCATTTTGATCTGCATGTTTGGTAATCATGATGTTAATCAGCGCGACGGCAGAGCCTACTACGGTGTCAGGATGTGTCATAATCATCTAACATTCGGCGTGATGAAAGGCTTGCGGGTCTATGAGCTGCTTGTTGATCCAGACAACGAGAAGAAATATTGGAGGCTCAAGTCTGACGACTTTGGAGGTCACTGTTCTCTCTTCCTAGGGGCAAACTACCCCTTCTTCTAGAGCGATTCTCTAGTGAGGTCGGCATAAACATGGCTACGATTAATTTGATTGGCTGAACCCATCGTAGTGCTAATCTTAGGCATAAACGTGTGAATTTTATAACGAAGGGTATTTCGGTAAAAGGTTATGTGACCGAAACGGTACTGGAACGGAGCTGCTCGTATCCCCACCTCCCTGCCTCCATTTAACTTCTCTCGTTCAATCCGCAACCAAAACATCCGGTACTGCGCCGCCTTCCACCCCGGCGATGCATACGCAGGATTCCCACACCAGCCATCCTCCGGTCATGACATGTGTGGCAGCGGCGGCGCAAGCGAGCCGTGGTTCCGGCCGCTGCTTGTGGTGGCGGCGACGGCCGCGGCAGAGGAAGTGCGCAGAGGCATGGCAGTGGTGAAGCGGTCGAGGGACCTATACGGCGACTTCCTGGAGTCGATGGTGGAGATGATCGTGGGGCGCCGGAGCTGGAGCGCCAGCTGGAGGCGTACATGTCGCCCAACGCGCCCTGCCTCCACCCCGTCATCCTCAAGGGCAGGAACTTCCACAAGATCCAACCTCTGCGATCCGATGACAGGTCACTCATCCTCCTCCCGCCTATAAACCATGCCAATGTCAACTTTCGCTTCTCGCCGCGCCGGTCTGTATTTCTTTGTTTATATTCCTGCAGATCTGCAGAACGGCAAGGATTGGGGAGAGGAATCGTGGGGAAGTTATGTGAGGTGAGAATCATGGATCAGGATAACTCAGTTTCTTTCAATTGGGGATTGGTTCTTGTGCCCAAGTGGTCTCGGTGTTCAGATACGTTTCTCAGATAATCTAGAGGCCAACCCCTGTAGAGGCTAGATGAATTCTGATCAGAATGACAAGGGACCGGCAGTTGAGTTTTCTTGCCGGCAATTTAAATTTAATATAACCTCTATCT
This sequence comes from Eragrostis tef, assembly GCA_000970635.1. Taxonomy (NCBI): domain Eukaryota; kingdom Viridiplantae; phylum Streptophyta; class Magnoliopsida; order Poales; family Poaceae; genus Eragrostis; species Eragrostis tef. The sequence continues at coordinate 1,416 of LAPY01000190.1, forward strand.
TATCCTGGTATTCTTGCAGGCTTGATATTGATAGCAGCGATTGTTCATGATTCTGGTAGTAGTCGTATCTGCAACTGCCGGTTTCATTCATAAATTTCCTGCCCACAACTATGGACCTAACACGAGCAGCAAGAATCTTAGAAGAGTGCATAACAGCGGTAAGGTAGCAAAATGTATTCCTTTGCATTTTATTGACCTAGGGGATTTTTTGTGTCTTTGCATCACCAGTGTGCCATAAATATTTTACAGAACTATAAGATGCATGAAATGAGAAACTCCTGCATTCTTGCTCTTAGCGACCATTCTGGTGACAGTTTTTCCTTTTAATCATTAGGGTGGCATCGCTTGGGGCTGTGTGACACGCTGCCCCACAACTATAAAAAAAAGACTTCAACTTTCTCTCCTTGAAAACCACCTGAACTCTTGTGGCATTAGCTGGAGATTTATTGAAGTCCTTGGTTTACGGAACTAGAATTAAGAAACTAATCAGAGTTCTACCGTCTTAGTGAGGTATGGATACCCCTTGCAAAAATATATGCTGTATAGTCTGCATTCAGTTATTCTTTAATTGGAATCCATAATGAAATAGTGGATAGTATGCTATCTAGATTTATTTGGTTTGCAGCTACTGCAGTATTTTATATAGTTGTGCAGTGAGATGTATAACTGTATAAGAATTGGTTAGTTTAATAATTTCCCTATAGCGTAAATCAGTTTCGCGCTTTACTTTCTGCTGAACTTCTTTTAAGCGTTAGCGTACTTGTTTTTGTTTTCTGAACCAAACCTGTTTTGGCTGAACCTGGTGTATTTAGTTGCTTATGGTAATGGAATTTCGGGCTTTGCCCTGTGCGGTGGATAAAATAACAATTTGTTTATTCTTTTTGCAGGATGCCTGACCATATTAAGAAACTTCATGATGTAGAATATATGCATATGTCTACAACTTTGGGCTTAAGTAGTGCAAATAATGGACACAAAGGGAAAAGGAAATAATGTATGCATTCCAAGGCAATTTAGACATGTTAGGATTTGTTTTTGTGTGTGTGTGTGTGTGTTCTGTGGAATAACTGTAAGAATCTGGTTCCTTGTGGCAAAGTTTATGGCCTGTTCCTGTAACAGAAATATTTGTATGGAAATTAATATATTTACGTGTGAAATTATTCTCGAGAATCTTTTGTAGTGAAAGTTTTTTTTTGTTATAAGACTTAGGTTTGCTCGAAATAATATCTAACCATCAATGCAAATATGATACAAAAAGATCTGGATGGTCGATTATACCAACATATACAAGCGTTGCTGTTGCTCAGATTGTCCGTAGCAAGTCTGCAACTCCTAATATTGGTTCACACACATGATGGGTTTATGAGCATATTGGTTCACACACATGATCGATTTACGAGCATGGTTTAGATGAACATCAAAAATTTGTGTAAGCCAGATGTTTGGTACGCTGATTCTAAAGTGCGCGAATGATGTGGTTTACTCTCATCCTGGATGTTATTTGCCTAATATAGGTTTACGTGCGTGGTAGGTTTATGGACATGGTTTACACAAATGTCCAAATGTATGCAAGTCAGATGCCAGACCGACCTACTGATCTATTTGGGGGCATGGAATATATTTAACCAGGTGATATGTCATATATATTTACAACTATTTGACATATAGTTATGATATACACTAATATCTAGCACATATTTAATCTGGTGATGTGTCAATTACTGACGACTATTTGACATATAGGCATGGTGCACACAAATATCCAACATTTGTGTAAACCTGTAGTTTGGCCGCACTGATCTAATTGTTTTGATGATGTTTTTCTAACATAGGTTTACCAACTTGGTAGGTTTACAGACATGGTTTACACAAATGTCCAAAATGTTTGTAAGTCTGATTTAGGCCGACCTACTACTGATCTATTTGGGGTCATGGTTTACATGAATATACAAAATTTGTGTACACTAGATGCTTGAGCCAAGGTGTGTTCACCTAGGATAGGAGGTGTTAAGCCCCCTCGAGCTAGCCTTTCTTGAAAGTTGTCTTCCAGCGTCACACATTAGGGAGGTGCCATTTACAGAATGAGCTTTGGCATTGTGGGTTACAGTAGTTGGGATATTTTGTGTGTAAACCCAACATAAGGATCCAGATTCCTTGGGCACATGAATGATGGTTTACTCATCCATCACAGTGGTTTACTTTTGAATAAAATTTTTCTATTTCAGTGACTAATGTAGTGTTTTGATGCCTGCATCAGATGATAGGCGTCCTACTGTATGGTTTGTTGAATGGAACGAGCTCGTACAGGACAGACTCATTCAGATTCGAGAAATATTCCATAGAAACACCGCACCATCCCGTGCGGCAAAAAAGACCGCACCACGCCGTTCAGGATGGACCGCCCGTGATTCGGCCACCGCTAGTGACTCTTCTTCCCTGTTCTTCTCTCGCGCGCCTCTCCCTTCTTACCCCAACCTCCTGTTGGCTCTTCAGGTGGCGCTACCGCCGGCCCTCTCGCCATGCCCATCTCCGGCAGCAACTGCGAGCCATCTCGTCCTCACGCATCGAAGCTTCGCGCTGTCCCCGCACCTGTCGATTGCCTCCTGGCCGCACGCCTCCATGCTGCATGCACCCTATGCTCTTGCTTGCCGCCACACGATTGCTCAGCAGGCAACACATGGTGGGATCGAGGATTGAGGAGATAGATCGAGGATTGAGGAGATAGGACACAGTAGTGGGAGAATGGATAAGGCCGGACGAACATTGGATGAAGGTTAATTCTTGGATTACTCTATTATTGAACATTGGATGAAGGTTAATTCTTGGATTACTCTATTATTAATAGGCCTTAATTGAATGACGTTATATCCGGGTCTTTCTTGCATATTTTGGTTATTTCCATTATTTGTATTCCATGGCAATGCACAATTTTCCTTAAAATATAAAAATAAAAAATTATGAAGGTAAATCTACCACATATGAAAGAAAGGTTACCATACTTGACCCATTTAATCAACCAAACATGAATCCGAATCATCCTGAACCATTCCATGCAGCCAAGCAAACAAAAACATGAACCCTCTCATTCATACAACCAAACAGGCTACCTGAACCATTTGATGCGGGATCATCTTATCCACTGTACCATCCCATACAAGATGGAACTGATACAAGCAACCAAACACTACCTAAGAGAATGGTCACTTTGACATTTGGTTGACCCACAACATTTTGCAGCCGGTGTAAACCAAGACATCAAAGCTAATTAAGTAAATGATGCCGATGTATGACCCACCATGGCGTCACTACATGATGCCGCACAAACCATGAAGCCAAGAGGCTCAGGGATTACGCATACGTGATGCAACTTGTAAACAACGACGCGTAAGTGGATTCTCTAAAAGGATGTAGAGTAGGATCGTTGGGCATTGGAGTTAGTAGTGAGTTGAGAGCTTGGATCAGGTTTCAGAGTTGCCTTCAGAAATTCTCTGGTGTGAATGTTCTTATTTCTCTCCTTTCGTAAAACTTTAACTATTATAAATAGAATGATATTTTTCTTATTTCTTTTGAATCCTTCAAGTATTGTGACTAAGGGAATGTCAGTTAGACATTTGGTTGACGCACAACATTGTGCAGTCGGTGTAAACAAAGACATCAAAGCTGATTAAGTAAATGACGCCGATGTGTGACCCACCATGGCATCACTATATTGTGATGCACAAACCGTGAAGCCAAGGCACTCATGGACTACACATGCATGACACAACTTACGTGTAATCTAGATAGATCGTACTGCTCAATGGCGCGTAAACCAAGAACCATTGAAAGGATCCTTAGGAGTAAACCACTGTGATGCATGAGTAAACCATTGTTCAAGTGACCACACGACTTATCCTTGGACAATATATATGTCACATCTAGTGTAAGTCACCATGACAGAGGTGACAAAGTAAATAATGCTTCCCCAATGTGTGACGCTATGCGACGACAGCATCCATTATTCTGCGTAAACCAACCTGTCAAGCGAGTCATGGATAATCTGAAGTGCAACCTTTAAACCTACATACCATACAACATGGGCACGCATAAACCAAGCATAGAACCAATCAAAAGGTGGCTATTAGTAAACCAACTTGCCCCATGAGTATACTTTCATTATACTGCCCAAGGAAAAGTCGTCTAGATGTTAGGTTTACACGCAACCAGTCACAACTGTTGTAAGCCATCGAAGGAACCAAAAAGTGGCTATCAAATAAGAGTGATGTATGAGTAAACCATATTTTCGGTGCCAAATGAGCAATCACATTTATATCGGGTTTACGCACAACATGTTGCAACTTGTAAACCACGACGCGTAAGTGGATTCTCTAAAAGGATGTAGACTAGGATTGTTGGGCATTTGGAGTTAGTAGTGAGTTAAGAGCTTGGATCAGATTCCAGAGTTGCGTTCAAAAATTCTGGTATGAATTTTCTTATTTCTCTTCTTTCATAAAACTTTAACTATTATAAATAGAATGATATTTTTCTTACTTATTTTGAATCCTTCTAGTATTCCCAGTGACAAAGGGAACGTCAGTTAGATATTTGATTGACACACAACATTTTGCAGCCGGTGTAAACCAAGACATCAAAGCTGATTAAGTAAATGACGCCGATGTGTGACCCACCATGGCATCACTACATTGTGCTGCACAAACCGTGAAGCCAAGGGACTCATGGACTACACATGCATGACACAACTTGCGTGTTATCCAGATAGATCGTACTGCTCAATGGCGCGTAAACAAAGCACCATTGAAAGGATCCTTAGGAGTAACTGTGATGCATGAGTTGCTCAAGTGACCACACAACTTATCCTTTGACAATATATATGTCACATCTAGTGTAAGTCACCACGATAGAGGTGACGAAGTAAATAATGATTTCCCAATGTGTGACGCTACATGACGGCAGTATCTATTATTCTACGTAAACCAATCTGTCAAGCAAGTAATGGATAATCTAAAGTGCAACCTTTGTAAACATACATACCGTACAACCTGGGCACGCGTAAACCAAGCGTAGAACCAATCAAAAGGTGGCTATTAGTAAACCAACTTGCCCCATGAGTATACTGTCATTATACTACCCAAGGATAAGTCGTCTAGATGTTAGGTTTAAACGCAAGCAGTCACAACCGTTGTAAGCAATCGAAAGAACCAAAAAGTGGCTATCAAAAAAGAGTGATGTATGAGTAAACCATATTTTCGGTGCCAAATGAGCAATCTCATTGATATCGGGTTTACGCACAACATGTTGCAACTTGTAAACCACGACGCGTAAGTGGATTCTCTAAAAGGATGTAGAGTAGGATTGTTGGGCATTTGGAGTTAGTAGTGAGTTGAGAGCTTGGATCAGGTTCCAGAGTTGCCTTCAAAAATTCTGGTGTGAATTTTCTTATTTCTCTCCTTTCGTAAAACTTTAACTATTATAAATAGAATGATATTTTTCTTACTTATTTTGAATCCTTCTAGTATTCCAAGTGACTAAGGGAACGTCAGTTAGATATTTGATTGGCGCACAACATTTTGCAGCCAGTGTAAACCAAGACATCAAAGCTGATTAAGTAAATGACGCTGATGTGTGACCCACCATGGCATCACTACATTGTGCTGCACAAACCGTGAAGCCAAGGGACTCATGGACTACACATGCATGACACAACTTGCGTGTTATCCAGATAGATCGTACTGCTCAATGGCGCGTAAACCAAGCACCATTGAAAGGATCCTTAGGAGTAAACCACTGTGATGCATGAGCAAACCATTGCTCAAGTGACCACACGACTTATCATTTGACAATATATATGTCACAGCTAGTGTAAGTCACCACGATAGAGGCGACAAAGTAAATAATGATTTCCCAATGTGTGACGCTACGTGACGGCAGTATCCATTATTCTGCGTAAACCAACCTGTCAAGCGAGTCATGGATAATCTGAAGTGCAACCTTTGTAAACGAAAATACCGTACAACATGGGCACGCATAAACCAAGCATAGAACCAATCAAAAGGTGGCTATTAGTAAACCAACATGCCCCATGAGTATACTGTCATTATACTGCCTAAGGGTAAGTCGTCTAGATGTTAGGTTTACACGCAACCAGTCACAACCGTTGTAAGCCATCGAAGGAACCAAAAAGTTCCTGTGCTTGCTGTGTGTGTGTGTTTTGTGTTGTGTTGTGTGTCCCTTTCACTTGTCCTCCTCCGGATTGCGTTGTGGTCTCTCTCTCTCTCTCTCTCTCTCTCTCAATTCAACTTAGAAATTTGGAATGTTTTTACAGATCAGTGCATAGGACAATTATTATTAATGCGACTTGTTTCTGGGTCATGGAATATTCGGAGATGAATTGTTTCAGCAGTGACTAAAACATCTGCTACCTCCAATATCATATTAGCACCACTCATTAACTACACGACTTGTTTGGATTTCAGACTTACGACAATCACTTCATTTACTGAGTGGGATATTAGAAACTAAAGATTCTACTATGACACTCGAAATAATTCAACCTCAGAAAGTCAATATCAATGTAAGAAAATTTTCAAAATGCAGACTATCTGGTAACATTTTCAATTTCCAATCCTTTTGGTCCAGAAAAAATAGTCAATACTTTTTGAATGATGCTCTTTCTTATGAAATACTACTTAAAAGAAAATCAGAAATAGTGATATTGATATCTGCAAGTTTGCTTCCCATGGGTGCACACACATAAGAATCCCTTTGGAGGTGGATCACAGTCTGAATTGGGAATTGATACTCTGATATTCCCAGCAGCTGTGAATTTCTCTGTCAGTTATCCACACCTGTGTGCTCTGATGTATCTGCACGCGAAAGAGTCGGTCGGAAAAGAACACCATACCTCTACTGAAGATGGTGGCCGCAGGCATAACATTGAGGTCCACGGACCATATCTTAGCAGTCCCAATACAGTTGTCGAAGGACAAGGACATCATCAGCGGTGAACTTACACACGACAACATATTCACCATCAGCATATCTTTCATTTTAGCCTGATATCTGGTTGTCAAAACACTGATCCTTTTCAATGATATATCTCAAAAACATATTAATAAAAGAAGAGCATGTACACTGACAAAAATGGCAATAGAAAGACTTCTGAAACACATGATGCTCTTCTCTCGCCTTATGTGTGTTCTTGACATATGAATTCTGTCACCTCTTCTTTCATCTGATTTGTGTCATTTTAATGTGTGTTCTTTCACCTCTGCATTCTTTCATCTGATGGCAAAGAAAAACAATATAGCTAAAGTTGTTGAGAGTATAATGTCAGCCAAGCCATTCCATGCAGAACTCTGCTACTGAAATCTGATTCTACAAAAACATGATGTTCTTTCACATCTTCCGCAGATGTGTGCTGTTTCATCTCTTCCAACCAAATTCAGGAAACCTCACCAAGTTGTCTTCTGCAGCCAAGATCCACATGGTCAAAATTTCCTGGTTTCTGCCTCCATTGCCAGAATTTTCTGTCATGTTCTTTTTACTGCTGAAAATAAATTTTCGTACTGTCTTTAGAAAGGGTATAAACAATAAACAGAAGGAGAGCATCAAACAACTTGGACAGGTTTCTATGTGTGCTTGATTGAAATAAAATTTGGGTGAGAATCAACCAAAATGTGGGATAAGAATCTGTTTGCAAAACAACAGCTATATTAATGAAAAAGTTGCAGCAAATAGACAGTATCACGGTTTAAGATACTTGGCTAATCCAGAACAGTTTCCATCAATTACATTGCCAATCAGATTTAGTTTTTTCAGTATAGATACTCGTACATATCCCATCCCATGGCAGTGGGGATCGAGATTCAGCTCACCATGCTGCAAATCTGGGAAATGGCCAACGTCTGGTCGTCAAGAACTCATGCTCCTGCGCATACACAAGAAAAGAATTACCGAATCTTAAAGAGCACCACAAGTACCTTATGGCCGCCGCCTATGCCATGCATTTTGCCGGTGGCTTAAACATCTCTATCGCCCCTCCATCCCAATCTCGTGGATCAGATTCCGGCGAAGCCGCCCATGGGGCCGCACGCATCTTGCTTCTGAAGGAACGCTGTGGGAAGAACTAGCAGCTTCCGGCTTATCGGCCCGGCGGATTCGTCGGGGTCAGCAACGCGAGTGTCTATATTCCGATCACCAGAAATAAGTTTTCTTCAACATGAAACTTCTGGTCATGTATCCCGTATCCATCACCCACACCTGTTGCATAACTTGGTTTCGAAAACAGTCAGTTAACAAGTTTTTTTTTTCGAAACATGAGCAGGAGCACTGCTCTTTCATTTAAGAGAGAAAACAGAGTTCAAGGTTCGATACAAAATAAAACTACAAGGAAGGCGTGCGGCGACTCCGGCCTGCCCTGCTCTACAATCTTATCCTTCTACATGTTGCCTTAGCTGGCCATAAGCCACCTCCCTCACCGCCATCTCCTCCTTGATCATGATGAAAACCTGATCGGGTTGCGCGGTTGCGCCTCCTTTTGCTGAAACGTTCTCCTGTTCCTTTCTTTCCATATATTCCATAGCGTGTATATGATCGTCGCTGCTGCCTGCTTTTTGTTCTGTGTGATGGTTTTCTCCATTGTATGGTTCCACCATTCTTTCAGGTTCATCTCCATGCTGGGTGTGTCATAAACGTTGCTTTGCCTCCATTGATTAACCTGTTGCCATACCAAGTCAGTTAACAAGTGAGGCGGAGTTTCAGGGGCCACCTGACACAAGCAGTCAATGGTGTTATTATCTCATCCAAGCATTCATCTCATAGTAATTTTTGTAATTTCTAAACAAGAATATCCAATCTCTCTTGCTCGGAGAGCGTTCAACACTCCAACATAGCCAAAATATACAGCCAATCCTCTGAATCACCTCAACACATGAACCCTTTTTTTTCCATTTCACCTACCACCTGATCATCGATGGATCACACCATAGCCGGTAGCATGAAAGGCACTGTTGTCTGTACCGTAGCTGGTAGCAGGAACATTTTGCCGACAAGTTGGCAGCATAATGTTACTTGAGTTTTCTTTGGCAATATCTTGAAATTAACATGATCTGCACTCCAGTAGCGCTCGGATGCTTATGTTGAAGGGTGCCCATCTCATCTTCACGTTAATGCCACAGTAACAGAAATTCCATAGCACTTTAGAAAAAATATGCAATTCAGTTGGAGTAGTTTACAACATATATCTTTCACTAATTTGTTGTTAACCATATTAATAGATCAAAAATCTTTGTTGTATAACTAGAATGCAAAATAAAATTTGGATTTCAGGGTTTAGCTTTGAACTGCAAGATCCTGAACGCACTGACATTGAGATGTCATTCGTTTCCAACAAAACAAACCGAAGCAAGAGGAGTACAGGAGATGCAGCAACTGCACGGGGTCACTTTACCTGCCGATCTGAGGAGATTTTTGCCGCTGATTGAATTCGAATTTGGATGGCAGCTCGTCGGCAACTGAGCAATTTCGCGTTGGAGCACAACACGGCGGTGGTGGCGGCGCGCGGGAGTCGTGGTAGTGCGTAGCGGTGGCGGTGTTGCGGCGGCGCGAGGGAGCCACGGCGCGGTGGGGTCGCGGTGGCGCGGCAGCGCGCGGGGGTGGCGGCGAAGAAGGGACACGGCTGAGCAGGGAAGAAGAAAGGCGGCTCCTCGGCGGGGAAGAAGAGAGGCGACCGTAAGATGTTTGAAGTTACTGTCACCGGAAGGAAGACGTCCCATCAGCAACTCGCCGGAGACTTCTTTCTCTTGCGGCGGCATAAAGGGAAAGGGCCACTGGAAACGGAGTACAGAAGCAGAAATCAAGCAGCGTTAGTCTCCGTCATAATTTTGAGGTTAAATGACAGCGATACCCTTGAGATCATTTTTCCTCCCCGGCATAAAGGGTCTACGAGGTGTGAATTGGCCTGTGTTAATTGGAGCGCTCTGATTGGCTGCCCTCACGGAAGAATCGACGCTTCTTCTACGATGTGCCGTATGGCTCGTCGTCGCTCCAAGGTGGCCGTGTTTATGTATCTGACATGGATTTCGTAGGTGGCCATGTCGGCGTATTTCGCCTCGATAAGCCACATCGCCCCTTCGACTACAAGAGCATATACTTCCCGGTTGTTGGTGAGCCCAAGCAAGTCTCTATGTTCTTCAGGCCTGCATCACATGTTTAGGTGTTTTATATTCATCCTACTTTGTATTGTTTGGTCTGCCAAAACTATATATGATGTTATGTATGTCCAGTTGCAAGTGATGTAATGGGAGACTCCTAATTTATGGATCGGATGTACTGTTAGTCAAACACTAGTTAATTTCGTTAGTTTATTTAAATATATGCACACAATCACGGAGCAGCTAGCTACAGATGCATGCTCTTGCAGAGGAACTCACTTGTTTCAATGACTTGTGGGCCTAACTCGGTTGATGGTCCCACAGGCCAGTTCGACCGCCTACATCGCCGCTTTCATGGATCTAGTGGGCCTACACCGCCGCTTTCATGTTGTCATTCCTCTCCTAGTGGGCCGCTAAGCGACAATGTCTCCCAGGCTGGTTGCAATGGGCTCTGCAGGTCCAGCTCCAGCTTGACGGTATGGTCGAAAAGAAATAGTAGGGCCTGGTTCTCAAAAGTAAATAAAATAAAGTAGGGCCTCTCTCTCTCTCTCTCAAAAAAAGAAAAGAAATACAAAGGGCATCACGACGTGAAGGACGCCACGTGGCCTTACTCGCGGGCACAAGAAGGCACCCGACATGTGGGACCACCTTTAGCCGCGGTCAACTATAATAAGTGACGAAAATACGTAGTATTAGTAGTTTAGTACTACTTTAATTTGATAGTGGGCCCCGAGAGCTTGACACATCGGTCGGCCTCAGGGGCGTTTTGCTGGGGAATTCCTATACGTGTTTTAGATTTGTGCGCAGTGAATTGAACGGACCTGACTCGTCTTCTTCCTCCCATCCTGCTCGCCGCTGCTACTCCATGTCCCGCTAGCTCCCCGTGCTGCTGCTGCGCGCCGGCGATGCAGTTTCCGTGTTCCCAGTGCTTATGCTCCCCGCTCCCCGCCGTCGCCTGCCGGTGTTGCTCCTCTCCCGCCGTGCTGCTCCTCCCGTGCCGCTCCCCTTGTTGCTCACCGCCGACGAAAATGGTTTACCGTGGACCCGTTGTGGGTCCCACGTACTTGGTCTTGGGACCCCATCTTCTGATACGTGGGCCCCAGTTGCCCTTCGTTGTGCGCCTTGTGCCGTTTTACGCGTCAAACAAAATTTTGTGACAAAAATGGGTTGACCGTGGGCCTGTGGTGCCTGACACATGGGCCCCGTCTTGCTCACCAGGATGCCACGTAGGCCAGGAAACGCCCCTGGGGTGGGTTTATGACGATACTTGTGGGTCTCACGTTTACTGACATGTAGGCCCTCATAGTGTTGCACCGTGCGCACGTGCCATTATCACGCTGGGAAATAAAATCAGCGTCGAAAAATACTTGGTCTTGGGCCCTGACTTCTGATAAGTGGGCCCCGGTTGCCCTTATGCTGTGCGCCTTATGGTATTTTACGCGGTCAAACGAAATTTTAGTGACGAAAATGGTTTGACCGTGGGCCCGTGAAGCCTGACACATGGGCCCCCTCTTACTGACAAGGGTGCCACGTAGGTCAGAAACGGGCCTGGGGTTGGGTTTATGACGAAAATTGTGGGTCGCCGTACTCGAAACGGGGTATTAGTGACGAATCGGGCACCCAGAAGCTGCCCAGAACATTGAACCGGCAACACGGGAACAATACTGTTCATCGATTTATACGGATTTTCGTCACAAATAAGGCTTGTTAGTGACGGAACGGGAAAAACGTCATAAACTTGGCCAAAAACGGGAAAAACACCCAAAATAGTGATGGGTCTACAGTAAAATCGTCACTGATCGTTTGATCTGTACTAGTGTTTTACCGTTAACATTATGCACCTTTTGAACCTAACACCACCACCAAGGGTAGACATAGGGTTTATTTCTAACAAATTCCACTAGTCTTGGTGAAATTATGAGTGCAGGTGCATTCATATGAAAATAGAGGAAAACAAGCACCAAACATGGACTTGGCAATCGACGGACTTTCCCCGGACTAAAGAATATAGTCCAAAAGCCCAAAACCACAGAAACAGGCCTCAACTCAGAATAATGCAAGTGGATTGGACACGTAAAGAGCCAAGGGAAGGCACCAGAGGAAGACCAGGCCCAGTGGGGCCCAGGCCAGGTCGGCCGACCCCACTTGCCAAGTCGGCCGACCTGAGAGGGAGGCCCCCTGGCCCACTTTTCTATGGCGGTTCGCCAACGACGTCTGAAGGTCGGTTCCACCTGCATTTAATGCCACCGCCTTCGGGAACCGCCTCAATTCCACTGACCTTCTCGGGACTATAAATAAAGAGGCACCCCTCCCTCTCTCAAAGACACCACAAGACACAAGACTCTCCACATTTTCCCATCTACAGGCCGAGAGCCTCTTGTATTTTAGTAGAATAGGAGAGAGGGCAAGGAAGAGATAGGAGATCCACTCCTCCCCGTTTTAGCGGAGGTTTTGTTCTTCCTCTTTTACCTCGCTTTGTTGCTTTACTAGGCGTAATTCTTGCTATACTTGTTTATTGGATCATCGCTCCGAAAGGGGTGCTCTAGTTCTCTGAAATTTAGTTTGGGCCAAGACTAGAGTAGCGATCGATAGCATAGACGTGGTGTCTAGGCTGGGAGTCGCATTTGCCCGCTGCATGCCCCACGGTTTGTAGAGGTAGGTGGCAGGAAGTGACAGCCCTGTCCATCCAGAGTAATCCTCCACGTTCGGGTACGTAGTAGAGCCGCCGAACCGGAGTGGACCGGCAGACCGGGCCTAAGCCGGTGCTCGAAGTACACAAGTAGAACTTGAGTTCGTCTATCTTTGAAGGATAACTAGATATTTGTCACCCTCTCAATCCTATCTTGCTAGTTGTCTTGGTTGTCTTGGGTAGAATCACCTTTGCCGTAGATCACTTCCGTTCCTTGGGGAAAACAAATACGATACCTTGGAATACTCTCGGGTGAAGTGCTACAACGGTATTCCGTGCGCTTGCAGAAAACTCTGTGATCGTAAGAAATACCAACAGATAGTCAACAGTGACGCCTTTTCGTCACCAAACGGGTCTGTTTTGGCATTTTTAGTGACGAAATGCCGAAACGTCATAAAAGTTGGCCACGTGGAAAACACCCAAAATAGTGACGAATCTACAATAAAATCATCACTGATCGGCAGATCTGTACCAGTGTTTACTCTTGATTACCCATCACCTTGATAACCCGAGGACGGTTCCATCATTTCTATGATGGTACGTTTACCTTACTGCTAGTATGCTTAGGAACCCTCGCAATGTTTCTACATTGCCACATCTATCACATACTTGTTTTTGCAAATGTGTTAATTGAGTTTGGTGAGTCTTCTCAGTTTCAAGATTTGACGTGAGAACTATACTTGGAGAAAGTCAGAAGGGATGATTTTCATGAAACAATTGAACAACAAAATCTGCAATTGGCTGACTTAAGAAGTATCTCACTAGAAGGATGAAAGGCTCGTCGTAGCACAACAGCCCAACTTGAGGTTTTGAGGAAGGAAGCAGCATGAAAGGGCGAGATGATTGCATTTTTTTGGAGGGATTTGGGATATGAAGGCGAGGTGCATCCTTCACCACTAGCGTCTGAATGACGATCTTCGTTCCTAGTCCGATAGGTTTGGGTGTGATAATTGAACTCGTGTTTTTGGAGGCACCATTTTGTAATGTGGCATCATTCATGATCTGGCTTGATTGTGAACTATGCAGCATTGGGTTAGAGTCGTAATATGACTTATTTATGCATTGGGTCCAAATAATGTGAATTTGGACTTGCTTGAATGTTTGTGACGATCAAAGCATATGGCTTGATATGATTTGTAATGAATTGGCACGACAATTTTATGAAAAAAACAGATGGGCCCAGAATTGCCATGTGGGCCAATAAGAATCTGATACATGGAGTATCGAGAGAACAAAATGCGAACCAACATGGAAGAGACACGTGGACGGATAACAAAATGACACGTGGACCAATGATAAATGACTCGTGGACATATACAATAACATCACGTGGACCAATAGGGAGACGACACGTGGACCAATAATATAATGACATGTGGACCAATAAGAAGGCGACACGTGGACCAATAATAAATAACATGTGGATAGATCAGGAGGCGACATGTGGACCGGTAGTAAAGTAACAAGTGGACCAATTGCAAAAGGACTCGTCGACAAACAATGCGCGACACGTGGACTAGTAGAAAAATAACAAGTGGACCAATCAGGAAATGGACACGAGGGCAAACAGTAAGGCGACACGTGGACCAATCTGAAGATGGCATGTGGACCGTTGCAACACGTGACACGTCAGCGATCGGAATCAACATTTGGACCAATAAGAAACTAACACGTGGATTGGCCATGTCATCCTACCATCGTGGCATTGCTGCCACGTTGGATGCCCCGGTCATCTTGCCATCGTGGTAATATATATACATATACGGAGTACAATACCATACCTAGCTAACGGAGATAGTCTAACAACAAAGTTAAAAATATCATATATCAGGACTAACCACGCTCGGCTGCTCGCGGTTGCTAAAAGGTCATAAATCACGATTTATGATGAAATTTCATCACTAGCAATGGTCGGTGACACCTTAAATTGTCATTAATCAAAAAATCTGTTCTAGTTTTTAGTCTATGTGATATGCTTATTCCGTATAAGATGCATCTCCAAGACCCTGTGTCTGGAAATAGCCTTTCTTACATAGTGATGAGTTGCAACTATTCAGGTAGATCTTAGTAAGATCACGTACCTTATGGATAATTGCATGGTGCAAGAAACCGGTGGGGAATGCCATGACAAGGCCAGAGTAAGGAGAGCCGCTATGTCTTGTACTATACTAAGTTGTTAACTAGATTGATTTGTGTTAGTTGCTCTCTAGTAACCTACACCATATGAGGAAATGTTTTAATACCTTGATCACAACCTCACATCACAACAACTTCTAGCTGTTCATCACAACCCTTAAACACATTCTCTTGTCACACGTATAGTTGGTAGTTTAAATAAGGGGAAATATCAGGTGCACATAGTGTGTTTGGTGCACATGTACACAAACTTATTGAGAGCCATTGGATTGCATCTACATGTCTAAAATCATAGGGAGAATTTCCATTGATGAAGCAAATGTTTTTAGAAACACAATCTGAATTTTATGGTTGCTAAAATGATGACCGAGACATTCTAAACCTCCAATATTTCAGGGCATCAAGATCAAATCTTATGGTCTAAAACGTTTGTGCACATATAAACTAAATAATATTTATGCACCTGATATGTTCTCTTTCAATAATAGTTTTAGTCCGCTTGTTCCTTGTGGATTCGACGTAAGCCTTGGCATACTTAAGGGAAAGGCTATACAACAGTACCGTGCACTTGTGATATATAAATCTAGGCGCTACAGTTGACCAACAGAGCGGCTCACTAATTAACATAAAGGATAAGATAAGGGTTGGGTTAAGAATGTGCATTGAAGTACAAATCTGGTGGAACAACTTTTGTAACACTAAACTCATACAATCTTGATTTTTCTAATTGTTAGTCAAAGTTTTCGAAACTGAATCTAAAATATGTTATGCCTTATAAAATTGGACAGAAGATTGTACATGTCTAACAACAAGGATATCATTGATAAGAAGTATCAAAATAGGAACTCCAATTGACGTTCGGCACCATGTACAAGATATAGTATATATCTTCCTTTTTTGTGAAGAAGATATAGTATATATCTCATATATGAATATTGGCTGCTAGAGACACACCTCTGATATTCTAGAGGTAGTATGTAAAGATAGGGCAACAAGATATAGTGGCATTATCCTATAAAGTAATGAGGGACTGCGCTCACCTCAATAAAAAGGGAAGACCACGTATTTGCCCCGGCCAACAACACAGTGTTAGTGTCTATCCTCCACTTTGTTGCTAAATTTAGATGGCAAACCGGAAGCAGATGATGTGTTACATGCTTATTATGTTGTTGGCTCTTGCATCAGGTACTCTCTCTCTCTCT
>LAPY01000190.1:29296-50349 GCA_000970635.1 Eragrostis tef
AGAGAATTTCTCCAAAATCGCAAAAACGAGGGGGGAAGGTTTTGATTTCGTTTCTTTTGGACAATTTTCTTCAGGGAGGCAAGGGGAATGCACAACAAAGGTTATTTCCTTCTAACATTTTGGATTGCGACTCAATTTTGGGTTTCAAAATTGTGCTCGGTTTGAATCGAATTTTGGCATAATTCTCTTGATTCGTGGTGCTTCAGTGGGTTTGAATGATAGTATATTGCATCATGTACCTTGTATTTGCATCTTCTAGTAATATAGCCTTTTTATATACCTTCTTTCATAGTTATCAAAGTTTTAGCTATTTTGCTCTTGGAGAATGATAAGTGGGAAAAGAGAGGGAGATCAATGGAGACAACACTAGAGATATGGCTTATGTGTTCGATTCATGGATTTTGTTTGTCAAATTTAATTGCTTTTATTATGTTATTTTTGTTTTTGAGTATATTAAATTGAAAGAAAAGCTCATTTCGGTTTATTTTGTCTATTTCTTCTTTTTCATAGGAATCCGATCGATGGACGATAGATCTTGGATGTACGATGCACCCAGAGTGGGATTGTTATTTCTCGACCAACTCTCCAAGTTCATCCATTGCGCTGAACAACATGCTCATCTTGAACGGACAACGGACATATATTGTCCATGCGTTGACTGCAAGAATCAAAAGCTGTGGACAGATACGAATGTAATCAAATCACATTTGTTGAAGAGGGGTTTCGTTGAAGGGTACACGACGTGGACACGACACGGTGAAGAGGACATCGAGATTGGCGGGTCGGAAGCGGTTGATGATGTTCGAGATGATGAGGGGGAGTTTGAGGTTCCAGTGGAAGTAAGAGCAACAGGGTGTCATGATAGCACTACTATGGATGTGGAACCTGATTTTGATGTTGAGGACATGTTGCGACATGTGGAACCTCAAGTGTTCCATAATGTTGGTACAGCGAAAGGACTTGACAACATGGATTCAGTTGAGAAGGCATCAAAGGAGTTTCTGTACGAGAAATCAAAGGGTTGTGATGAAGAGTGTACTGTGTTGCGTTCTGTCCTTGATCTGATGAAACTAAAGGCCACTAACGGGTGGTCTGATGGAAGCTTCACTAATTTGTTGCAGTTGCTTTCTGACATGTTGCCGAAGCCGAACTCATTGCCTACCACTAGAACAGATGTGCTGATTAGTGACGTTCTTAACGCGTCACCGACTGCTCGTAGTGACGAATTTTTCGTCATAAATCGCGATTTATGACCTTTTAGGGACCGTCAGCAGTCGAGCGTGGTCAGTCGTGATTTATGACGTTTTTAGTTTTGGCGTTAGACTTCTCCGTTTGCCAAGGTATAGTACTGTATTTCGTATACGTATACAGCCACGTTGGCAGGATGACATGGCAACTTCGCTAGGTGGCAAGATGACTTGGCAGGATGACATGGCAGGTTCGCGAGGTGGCAAGATGACTTGGCAGGATGACATGGCAGGTTCGCCAGGTGGCAAGATGACTTGGCAGACCCACGTGTCAACTTTTTATTGATCCACGTGTCAACTTTTTGTTGGTCCATGTGTCATTTTTTTACAAGCCTATTTTTTTTTACGATCCACGTGTCACTCTCTTGTTGGTCCGCGTGTCATCGTTCTATTGGTCCACGTGTCGTTTTTTAATTGGATGACGTGTCGTTTTTCTACAACACCGCGTGTCAGTCTGCAATTGGCCCACGTGTAATTTTCCGGTTGGTCCACGTGTCATTTTCCTGTTGGCCCACGTGTCATTTTTCAGTTGGTCCACGTTTCGCGTTGCAAAAGGTCCGCGTGCCATTATTGTACTGGTCCACGCGGGCTCATTTGCGGTCCAATAATTTCGTCACGAATCATCATCACAAACATATGCCTAATTAATCAACTGTGAGACACATACATGACACTTAAACCAAAATGATCGCAAATTTCACATGTCCAGATCACGAAATGATGCCATAGTATGCAAATGGTGCCGCACAACACAACACGCAGAAGAGTTCAGTAATCTACCAAAACCAATCAGACTTGAAACGAAGATCATCATTTAGATACTAGTGGTGAAGGATGCACCTGACCCTCCACTTCGAAAACCGTCCGAAAAGATTGAATCATCTCTGCCTTACGTGCTGCTTCCTTCCTCAAAGCCTCAAGCTGGGCTGTCGTAGTACGGCGAGCCTCAGTTGCTTCTACTGAGATCTTCCTCAAGTGAGCCAGTTGCAGATTCTGTTGTTCAATTGTTTCACGAAGTTCACCCCTTCTGACTTTCTCTAAGTACAGTTCCCATGTCAAATCTTGAAACTGAGAAGACCTGGAGACTCTACTCCGTTTCTTCGGCGAAATGCCGACAGCACGAAGAAAGATATTTGATCGCACAACTTCACGAACAGCAGATTCAGTAGACAGCGGTTCCTGCCCCTCTTCCACAGGATTATCCATCATCTCTTCCATATGATCCTAGCAACAAGTATGACAGGTCAGAGCTCCATTTTGTTCTCAGGGTTTCCAAATGTGGTGCATGCATAATAGGGAATGAGAAGGAGAGAAGCACTTACAATGGCTTTCTGTACAGGCTCGCTAATGAAACCTGTTTTTCGTGATGAATGAAACTCTTTGAACAGTTCCAACGGGGTGGGATCTTCATCCTTATATTTATCTTTCTAAACAAAATGCAAAGAAATGTCAAATATTACCGTGGAAGAAATAACATGGACAGGATTTAATGAGTAGTAATCGAAGACGTCAAGTGATTGGTTCCTTACCAAGGCATGGAGCTGTGCAATGTAGCACCGGGAGCCTGTGCGGTGATTAAACTGGACTTTCTCATGGTTGTGTTGGTTTAGAAGACATATTTCCTGCAAAAGGTACATTACTATGAGATTGAGACCGAAAGGATTCTTTGTGGTATGGACAAAAGGAACGAGGCAGTTTGAAGTCCTGACATACCTTGTGCTTTGGGCTTGACCACATCTTCACCAGTTTTCCCCATTGCTCGTCAGTCAGATGACACAGGGGATGTTGTCGTCACTTCACTCGCAGGTACACCATCAAAGTACTTCTTCAGCCTATATCTCAACTGACGAGTGCCGGATTTCAGCATGTCAACACATGCATCTTTCACTGTCTTGTTGGTGGTGTCCAAGCAAAAATTTCCCTAGTAAAGAGCAAAAACATACGGAAAGAGAATACAAATCATAAGAAAAAATTTGATACAACAAATCAACTAGTCACTTTAGGATAGACATTAGTAGCTAGTACTTACAGAAACTTTTGTAATGTAGTCACACACATAAGAAGGATCCATCTTGTACTCCTTCCAATTAGGAAGGACAGGTATGTGCTGGCGAAGAACCATACCTCCCTCAGTTGCAAACTTTGAAGCTTGAATTGGTATTACTGGCCGTTTCATACCTTCATCAATGCGGATTGCCAACTTACTTTCTATTGCACCGTTTATCCTATGAAGCTCTGCGCCAGCTCTTGGTTTAGCCGGTGGTCTACAGAAGATTTCATCAACTAGCCAAATTGCATTTATGTATCAGTCGTTATGTTGCCGTCAGCAATAGAGACAATAACATTTGGCAAGCACAAAGAAGATACTTGCCTTCAGCTTGCAACCTCGTTTCCTCTTCCGTCTGCAGTTGCGTAGAGATTTCATCTTCAGACAAAACGGCATTGACATTTTAGTCAACATGTTGCTGTTAGCGAAAAGATCATAATATTTGGCAAGGACAAAGAAGATACTTGCCTCCGTCTTTTAATTGGCTCGGGTCCTCTTCTGTCCGCTGCTGTGTAGTGCTTACATCTTCAGCACAGAAAATTGCATTGACAGGTTAGTCGCTATGTTGCCGCCAGCAACAGAGACAATATTATTTAGCAAGCACAAAGAAAATAATTGCATTGACATGTCGATATGTTGCTTTCAGCAAAAGATCATAATGCTTGGCAAGCACAAAGAAGATACTTACCGTCCTCTCGCACTTGCCTCTGGTCCTCTGGTGTGGCCTCTTCTTGTGTACTGGTGTCCTCTTCAGCTAACAAAATTGCAGCGATAGCCCGTTATGATGCTGTCAGCAAAAGAGATCATAATATTTCGCAAGCACAAACAAGATACTTACCTTCCTCTTGCACTTGCCTCTGATCCTCTGGTGTGCCCCCCTCTTGTGTACTGTTGACCTCTTCAGCCAACAAAATCGGACAGGTGCCTTCGTCTTGTGCTTGGCTCTCGTCCTCTGGTGTGCCCTCCTCTTGTGTACTGGTGACCTCTTCAGCTAACAAAATTGCAGCGATAGCCCGTTATGATGCTGTCAGCAAAAGAGATCATAATATTTCGCAAGCACAAACAAGATACTTACCTTCCTCTTGCACTTGCCTCTGATCCTCTGGTGTGCCCCCCTCTTGTGTACTGTTGACCTCTTCAGCCAACAAAATCGGACATGTGCCTTCATCTTTCGCTTGGCTCTCATCCTCCGGTGTGCCCTCCTCTTGTGTACAGGTGATCTCTTCAGCTAACAAAATTGCACAGGTGCCTTCCTCTTGCACTTGCATCTGATCCTCTGGCGTGCCCCCCTCTTGTGTACTGTTGACCTCTTCAGCCAACAAAATCGGACATGTGCCTTCATCTTTCGCTTGGCTCTCATCCTCCGGTGTGCCCTCCTCTTGTGTACTGGTGATCTCTTCAGCTAATGCACGGGTGCCTTCCTCTTGCACTTGCCTCTGATCCTCTTGTGTGCCCCCTTCTTGTGTACGGGTGACCTCTCCAGCTAACAAAATTGGACGGGTGCCTTCATCTTGTGCTTGGCTCTCATCCTCCGGTGTGCCCTCCTCTTGTGTACTGGTGATCTCTTCAGCTAATGCACGGGTGCCTTCCTCTTGCACTTGCCTCTGATCCTCTTGTGTGCCCCCTTCTTGTGTACGGGTGACCTCTCCAGCTAACAAAATTGGACGGGTGCCTTCATCTTTCGCTTGGCTCTCATCCTCCGGTGTGCCTTCCTCTTGTGTACTGGACACCTCTTCAGCTAACAAAATTGCACGGGTGCCTTCCTCTTGCACTTGCCTCTGATCCTCTTGTGTGCCCCCCTCTTGTGTACGGGTGCCTTCATCTTGCGCTTGGCTCTCGTCATCTAGTGCCCACTTTTGTGTAGCGTCATTTGAATTAGCCAGTTCCCTTGTCTGCTGCCTGGTTATTCTTGTACCATGCACTTGTCTGTCGGGTGCCACTACTCTCTTGCATCTCCTTCCGCTCCGTCCTTTACCTTCAGAAACTTGTGACGCCTCAAAAGGGAAAGAAAAAAAGAATTATTGGTTTTAAGTAGGACAAATTGCATAATCAAAGCTACAGAGAAGAACACGGAAACTTGCCGATTGAAGGCAACAAGAACACCTTATCAATCGCAGTGTTGTTTCCAGTCGATGCACTGACAAATGACTGAAATCGCGAGCCCCCAATCCGACCAGCAAATTTGGACTGTATTGTAGCTAATTTTTTTTTCCGTATAGCCTCCTCATAGTTAGGCTCAAACCCTTCCTGATGAAGCTCTACACATTCGTAAAAAGGATTGTGTCAGATTATTTCTTTCAAATCCATGAAGTAGAGATAACTACCTATCTAGACAACTAATTATCTTTTGTATGCCCCAATCGATAGATTTGAACCAACAGCCTGTGCAACGTAACGTATATAGCTATGTAGAAACTACTGTTGGAAAGAGGGAAGCAATACCTTTCCTCCTCAGCGTACGCCCTGGTGCCATCGGAGTCTTTGGGGATGACAGCCCGTCAGTGGTCGATGGAACGGGAAGGGGACGGGGACAGCAGCGAGCTAGGGTGGATTGGGACGGCGGCGGGGGGGAAGATTGCGAGGGGTGCGCAGGGCGCACGGAGTAGAAGTTTGGAGAACGAGGATGGATCTGGGAGTAGCGACTAGCGAGGGCAGGATTGTGGGATGAGGATGGATCTGGGAGCAGCGAGGGTAGGAGTAGGATGATGCCTTGGTACAGTTTACCAAAAGACCCTTTGTGGACACGGGAAAGAGCGAGGGTGACGAGGACGGATGACCATGGAAAGAAAGAGATAAGATGGACTTTTCGCATGTCCATCGAATTTTCGAAAAATTGGGGAATATCTATACCAATGCCCAAAATTTTTACTATGTTTAGTAGCTTTTCAATGGCTTCTCTTGCCTTACCGGGAATGAGCGGGCCGCTGTCGTTTCGGCGGGAGGATGGAAATTTGGGGTCCCACCAGCCCCCGCCCCCCTCCCCACCCACCCCCGTGATGTTTTTGAGCGACTCGGTCTTGACAGAACTAACCGGATAAACACAAGTTAGAGTTTTTCCGGGTTCAACAACACAACTATCAAGACCACAATTACAGAGTCCGCCGAAGTTGTAGAGCGTCAGTGACCTAGGCAGTTGGAACGGCTTCCGGTATCTTCGGGATCCTGCTCTGCTCATAGGCCTTCCTCTGATGTGAAGCTGGCGACTTGAGAGATTCACTCTCTGACAACACGGGAATATAGGAAAAACAAAGTGCGCTTCCACGGGATATTCCCGTGACATCAGACCTTTCTCACGGGAACTTCCCCTGCATGTTTGCTGGGGCTGGACCATTAGGATTCGGGGGGCAGATTTGAGAGTTGGATACGGTAGTGAAATAAGGTAGTGTTTGGTTGCTTGATTAAATGGATAAGATGATTCATGTTTTTTGTTTGGATGATTGTATGAAATGGGTGAGAAGGCTCTCAAATGGATGAATCAAGGGGTAAAAATGAGAGCTTAATTGGAGATGCTAGCCTCATCTGGAATGCAGGATTCTCGAAACAGGGGAATAGGAAGAGCAAGTGCGTTTTAGAGTCCGCCGAAGTTGTAGAGAGCTTCATCCAAGAGGTGCACGGTGGCCATTACGAACAAGGCAAGAGGGGGAGTCACTACTAATACCATGCTTAACAGTTTACTATTTTGTTTACAGCCAACAAGATGAACAAAGATACATATACGAGTAGGATAAAACAAAAACATTACACAGACTGCGTGCCATTGATACGCTACTAGTTATCACCGTCGAGGTCTGCCTTTTCCCAAAGTCTCTCGGCAATGCCAGGATTCATTTGGTTTGCTGAAATATAATCATCCGAGGAAACTACGTCGTTGATGTTCACCTTTCCTTTGGCAATGAACTCTATACACTTCTCGATCAGCGCGTCGCATTTTGCCTCAACGGCAACGCGTAGAGACCGAGACACCGTCTCCCCATTGGTGGCGTCCCACAGCTTTGCTGCGCAGCAGGATTTCAGGCGATCCATGCCGTAGAAGTCGGATAGCCGAAGCAACTCTTCCAAGGACACGACGGCATCACATCATCTTGACAAAGATCTATGGGCAGGGAGTCTTTGTATGCAAAATTTACCAAGGCGTCGAACTGGGCAGCGCCACCTCTTCTCATCAGCACCACATCGCCGGGGGGCGGCATGAAACCGTACAGCATTCCGGCGAAGACCTTCGACCGGGCTGCCATCACACAACGGTGGGCATGGACCCGTTGTTCTTCTTCGTTGAAGCCGAAGGCGACGTCGCAACCTGTCCCTTGTAGCCGGAGAGCCTCAACTTGAGTACCGAGATCCAAGGCTGCGACGTCGATGCGATCGTCACTTAACACAACGACGGTGCACTCTATCTTGATGCAGTTTCGCTGTCCAAACAATTTTTCCACATCGTCTCTCGTCAGGAAATCAACAAAACCTTGGCGCTTAAGAACCCCCTCCTCCTTACCAAAAGTGAGTTCAAACTGTCTTCGCGGGCGCACTAACTCGCGATCATCGTCGTCATCGTCGGCCAACTCCGCGGTGAAAAGAACACGGACTTTATGGGAAACGTCCATGAACTCCAATTGGACCTCCAAGCCCTCATCAGATTGTCCATCATAGTCGGAATCACTACTGCCCCCGGGGTAGCACCAAATCCTCCACCGGTGCCCGCCAACGGTGAACACTTTGGTCCGGATGAAATTAACTGAGTTGCTCCGATTAACATCCACATCGGCGCTCTCGACGGTGAACTCCATGTAGGTGGATGCGAGTGTCCTTCCATCGGAATCCATGCGAGTTTGTTTCTTCTGGTAGCGGTGGTTCTACGGTGGTGGCGATTGGTTTCGTACGCGGCGGTTTGCTTATGGGAACACCGAGAGTTTTTTTTTTTTGGGAACAACACCGGCGAGAGTTTAGAGTGGCGATGGTGCGAAAACAGAGCGAGGAGTTCGCCCCCGGGGAGTTTGCTTTTATTCTGACCGGATGGGGGAAGAGACGAAGGGGGGTTGGCAATGCCGTTTCGACAAAGGTCTCTCTGACCGGATCGGGGCGGAAGAGACGAAGGGACGCGGTGGCAATGCCCAGCCCTGCAATGCCGTTTCGACAAAGGTCTCTGACCGGATCGGGGAAGAGACCAAAGGGACGCCCGGGGAGTAGAACCCACGAAACGTCCTGAACTAGTAGCACAACACAACCGTGTAATTGGCCCTCAGAAAAAAAATATGTAATTGACTAAGCCAGGGATCATCCCTTGAACGCATGTCTTCGGTTAACATTGACGCGATCAAGTTCACAGAGGATATGCCAATCAAAGGCTGCGTCTCGTGTACACCTATAAACCTGCTAGTGATCATTTGATCAATCACTCTCCGAAGTAGAAAGTGAAGAATGAATTACATTGCGTGAAAGGGAGGGGAAGATCGACCATTCATAGCTCTTTGATCCAACGCTTAATTATGGTTTGTAATTATTACTCGTTGTTATCTGTAACTGTAATTATAGTTGTTTCTCCTCTCGTGACCGAAGAAATCGTAATCTACATCACTCGTTTGAGTTATCTTGTGAGTTTTATTGGTTCCATTTTGGTGGCTGTTGTATTATTTGACTCTCTTTGTTAATTTGCCATCTCACAAGGGAATGTCCCGGATGATAGTGAGAACACGGGACAATCCATGGATGCAAGAATGTAGGCACGGGACAATCCTGTGTATTGTATGTTTCAGCGCGCGCTACTCTTTGGATGATAGCGAGAACATGTGAGAATGCAGGCACGGGACAATCCGTGTTGTATGCGTTTAAACACTAGACGATCAATTACCGCAATGGTCTACAGTTTTGTTTCACGATTCTATCCCACGAACTTAGGCCAGTTTCGAGAGTACCACATCAGCTATAGAGATAACGTGCTCATTGTACTGCCGCTTGGAAGGCTTCTACTCCGATGAGGAAACGAAGAGTTGCGGCACCTTTGTTTATAGCGTTTGATTGTACTTTGTAGATGCTAGACTCTGAAAGTAGAAACTGAAACAAAAGAGCCAGCTTTTGAATCCGGATTCTATAATCTGGAGCATTGTAAAAAGATACTGAAAGCTGAATTGTGGAATCCAGACAAAGGCCATATCGGTTTCTTTGTACTACGGTTTATCCATTGCATGCAAGGTGCAAGATGGGATTAAATTCGGTAACCTTCTACACGCATCAACTGAACGCGGCAACAGACATTGGCCTACAATTTTGTTTCAGCGCGCGCTACTTCTCGGATGATGGTGAGAACACGGGACAATCCATGGATGCGAGAATGTAGGCACGGGACAATCCCGTGTTGTATGTTTCAGCGCACGCTACTCCTTGGATGATAGTGAGAACACGGGACAATCCATGGATGCAAGAATGTAGGCACGGGACAATCCTGTGTATTGTATGTTTCAGCGCGCGCTACTCTTTGGATGATAGCGAGAACATGTGAGAATGCAGGCACGGGACAATCCGTGTTGTATGCGTTTAAACACTAGACGATCAATTACCGCAATGGTCTACAGTTTTGTTTCACGATTCTATCCCACGAACTTAGGCCAGTTTCGAGAGTACCACATCAGCTATAGAGATAACGTGCTCATTGTACTGCCGCTTGGAAGGCTTCTACTCCGATGAGGAAACGAAGAGTTGCGGCACCTTTGTTTATAGCGTTTGATTGTACTTTGTAGATGCTAGACTCTGAAAGTAGAAACTGAAACAAAAGAGCCAGCTTTTGAATCCGGATTCTATAATCTGGAGCATTGTAAAAAGATACTGAAAGCTGAATTGTGGAATCCAGACAAAGGCCATATCGGTTTCTTTGTACTACGGTTTATCCATTGCATGCAAGGTGCAAGATGGGATTAAATTCGGTAACCTTCTACACGCATCAACTGAACGCGGCAACAGACATTGGCCTACAATTTTGTTTCAGCGCGCGCTACTTCTCGGATGATGGTGAGAACACGGGACAATCCATGGATGCGAGAATGTAGGCACGGGACAATCCCGTGTTGTATGTTTCAGCGCACGCTACTCCTTGGATGATAGTGAGAACACGGGACAATCCATGGATGCAAGAATGTAGGCACGGGACAATCCTGTGTATTGTATGTTTCAGCGCGCGCTACTCTTTGGATGATAGCGAGAACATGTGAGAATGCAGGCACGGGACAATCCGTGTTGTATGCGTTTAAACACTAGACGATCAATTACCGCAATGGTCTACAGTTTTGTTCGAGAATGTAGGCACGACAATCCCGTGTTGTATGTTTCAGCGCGCTACTCCTTGGATGATAGTGAGAACAATCCATGGATGCGAGAATGTAGGCACGGGAGTGCGTTGGCATGCAATGCACGGGACAAACTCGTCCTACAAACTTTTACCGAGCGTTATCATCTAACTGTATGCACATATAATTCCATGAGACCTCTTCTGAAGTTTTAATAGAATTACGTGAGCATTGTCCTGAGGACGAGACGTTGTGCATACCGGACAGCTCTCTATCGACACATTTGGGACATATAATATTTATGATCTTTTTCAGCGGATAAAACTTCGAGCTACAAATGTGCACACCAGTTTTTTATTACAAGAACAACTTAAAATACGTATCACTTTATTACATTTTAACATAGCAGAACATTACACACACTGCACGGATACGCTAGAGGTACGTAGAGCCTAACATGCGTGATCAGGCTAGATACTGCTCACTGCCATCCGGCCCATCCTTCTTGGTCGATGCGTGACTTCTTCCTCATCCTCTCAGGAATATCAGAATCATTTGAGGCCGCTGAAAAGTAACGCCCCGAGAAAGTGGCTCGCATGTGTTGCCTAGCCGATGGGCCCAACAACACTAGATGATAATGTGCTGGTTTATGCACCAGCCAGCAGCTTGTTTTCACGGCAAACAAGCAAAGGATCCTTGCTTGCGTGAAGGAAACGAGTGTTTTACTCAACAAAACACCAAAGCGAATACTAAGAAAAAATAACAGATGCAAACTGGATTGATTATGTCTCGGTAGTTTTTGTTTACAAGCATTGCTAGTATATATAGAGTCAGTTACAGGAGATCTTATCTAAACTAACTCTTATCCCAACCGGACTCAGCCCTTTTCCTATCCCGTAACAGCTTCCTTCAGCGCCAATCTAATTAATCT
This sequence comes from Eragrostis tef, assembly GCA_000970635.1. NCBI lineage: Eukaryota > Viridiplantae > Streptophyta > Magnoliopsida > Poales > Poaceae > Eragrostis > Eragrostis tef. The sequence goes on from LAPY01000190.1 coordinate 40,793, forward strand.
AATCAATTATCTCCAAACCCAACACGACAACCACCCGGCCTGCATCCACCGACCTATGCACCTTCTTCCCATTGGTTCTCTTTCACAGCACCATGCAAACCACACCGGCCAGCCGGACCACATCACGCATCTACCAAACACCTGCACCAAATTCTGTGTCCAACACATGCCCCCCTGCCCTTTTGACAAACAAATTGATTTGTCAAAAGGCACTTCTCAACACTAACAGCCTTCACGCAGTTTGCCAGCCTCTGCCTTGCAAATCTTCAACAAAATATGCATTACCAAGCACAATACCAGTTACCCTGAATGGACCTCTCAACCCGGGCGACCACTTTCCAAATTTGTTGCTGCGATGTCCCACTAAAAACTGTCTTCCAAACCAAATCTCACAACTGAAAAGTTTCTCTCGAACATTCTTATTATAAGCTCTGACCACCTTCAACTTTTCTTTTTCTATTTCCTTAAATGCTTTCAACCGATCTTCCTGAGCTCCATCTATTCGTTCCATCATAGCTTCTCTGTATTCATCCTCTGACAACTCACTCTGTTTTATCACCCGAACAGATTGTAAATTAATTTCCACTGGCAACACCGCTTCCTGTCCATACCCCAACTCAAACGGCGTCACTTTAGTAGCTCCTCACTTTGACACTCTATAAGCCCATAAAGCTTCCATCAAATCTTCATGCCACCGCCTACGGGACTCTTCTATCTTCTGTTTAATAAGTTTAATCAAACCTTTGTTACTCGCTTTAGCCTGTCTATTGGCTTGCGCATAATAAGGAAATGAATTTAACAGCATGATCCCCAATGACTCAGCAAACTCCTTGAATTGTTGTGACATGAACGCTGGCCCTGGTACCGCTTCTGTCCACTTAGTAAAATAATCCGTGGCCACTAAAACAAACCAGTGTCCCTTCGATAATGTTGGATTAATTTCTCCCGCAAAATCCAAACCCCATCCTCTGAATGGCCATGGTTTTATAATTGGATGTAACATACTTGCTGGCGCTAATTGAATATCTCCAAATTTTTGGCATGCTTCACACTCCCGAAAATACCTAAAACAATCATCCACCATGCTTGGCCAGTAGTAAAATCCCGCTCGCCTCAATGCCCACTTCAATGCCCACTTCATCGTATGTGCCGATTGATGCGTACCACACATTCCCTCATGCACCTCTCCCATCGCCACCCGTGATTGTTCTTCCCCTAAGCACTTGAGTAACACACCATCTGTAGTTCTCCGATACAACTCACTATCCATGATTGTATATTTCAACACCTGCCGCCGAAGCTTCCTATCCTTTATGTTCTGAGGATCTTGTAGACAATGAATTAATGGCAAACGCCAATCCTGCTCGCCTTTTACCACTGCCAGCCCGGCTTGATTACTCATGTCGCCTTGACCATCATGCAATAGCTCAGTCGCTCGAATACCCGGTCGACCTGAACCATCACTTTCCACCTCTGCCCTATCACCACCTTGTTGCAACCCGGCCACTTGTATTCCTTGACCTGGATTACTATTGCCTGATTCTTCCATCACTTCACCAACCAATAACTCAGCATCAACTGCTAACAGCCCGGCCTGCAACATATATTGGCCTGGACTGCCGCATGCACCAGTTTCCATACCTTTTTTGCAATAAAACTCCACCTGCTCAGCCTCTTGTGATCCACGGCCTGAACAATTATCACCACCTCGCTCAACCTGCCCGGTCTCGTGTATTCCACGACCTGGACAGCTGCCATTATCCATCTCAAACTGCCCAGCCTGAGCAGCCTCGCACATTTCAAGGCCCGAACAGCGCCCATCATACATATCTCGCTGCTCAGCTTCATATTTCAGACAGCCAGAACAGCTACCACCATCAAAACCCCATTGCTCGACCTTTGATAAACAACGGCCTGAACAATGGTTGCCCCCCGAGCTGTTACCGATATCGTCCTTTCTAATTGCTTCTACTCCATGATTCTCCTGCCAAATTTTAACCATTTGTCCTCTAATAGTCACAGGCTCTATATACGATTCTGTATTAGCCATAGATGGTGTTGTCCCTTTAATTTCATCAAGAACTGAATCGTCTGGTGCGGCTCCACTTAATAAGTTTTTAGTATTATCATCTAATCTAAAATTGTTTATGTGCTCACTTTCTATAGTAGTGTCATTATGGTGATCCCCTATTATTTCAGCACAAAGCAAACTATCCACAGATAATACTGCACCAAATTCTGTGTCCAACACATGCCCCCCTGCCCTTTTGACAAACAAATTGATTTGTCAAAAGGCACTTCTCAACACTAACAGCCTTCACGCAGTTTGCCAGCCTCTGCCTTGCAAATCTTCAACAAAATATGCATTACCAAGCACAATACCAGTTACCCTGAATGGACCTCTCAACCCGGGCGACCACTTTCCAAATTTGTTGCTGCGATGTCCCACTAAAAACTGTCTTCCAAACCAAATCTCACAACTGAAAAGTTTCTCTCGAACATTCTTATTATAAGCTCTGACCACCTTCAACTTTTCTTTTTCTATTTCCTTAAATGCTTTCAACCGATCTTCCTGAGCTCCATCTATTCGTTCCATCATAGCTTCTCTGTATTCATCCTCTGACAACTCACTCTGTTTTATCACCCGAACAGATTGTAAATTAATTTCCACTGGCAACACCGCTTCCTGTCCATACCCCAACTCAAACGGCGTCACTTTAGTAGCTCCTCACTTTGACACTCTATAAGCCCATAAAGCTTCCATCAAATCTTCATGCCACCGCCTACGGGACTCTTCTATCTTCTGTTTAATAAGTTTAATCAAACCTTTGTTACTCGCTTTAGCCTGTCTATTGGCTTGCGCATAATAAGGAAATGAATTTAACAGCATGATCCCCAATGACTCAGCAAACTCCTTGAATTGTTGTGACATGAACGCTGGCCCTGGTACCGCTTCTGTCCACTTAGTAAAATAATCCGTGGCCACTAAAACAAACCAGTGTCCCTTCGATAATGTTGGATTAATTTCTCCCGCAAAATCCAAACCCCATCCTCTGAATGGCCATGGTTTTATAATTGGATGTAACATACTTGCTGGCGCTAATTGAATATCTCCAAATTTTTGGCATGCTTCACACTCCCGAAAATACCTAAAACAATCATCCACCATGCTTGGCCAGTAGTAAAATCCCGCTCGCCTCAATGCCCACTTCAATGCCCACTTCATCGTATGTGCCGATTGATGCGTACCACACATTCCCTCATGCACCTCTCCCATCGCCACCCGTGATTGTTCTTCCCCTAAGCACTTGAGTAACACACCATCTGTAGTTCTCCGATACAACTCACTATCCATGATTGTATATTTCAACACCTGCCGCCGAAGCTTCCTATCCTTTATGTTCTGAGGATCTTGTAGACAATGAATTAATGGCAAACGCCAATCCTGCTCGCCTTTTACCACTGCCAGCCCGGCTTGATTACTCATGTCGCCTTGACCATCATGCAATAGCTCAGTCGCTCGAATACCCGGTCGACCTGAACCATCACTTTCCACCTCTGCCCTATCACCACCTTGTTGCAACCCGGCCACTTGTATTCCTTGACCTGGATTACTATTGCCTGATTCTTCCATCACTTCACCAACCAATAACTCAGCATCAACTGCTAACAGCCCGGCCTGCAACATATATTGGCCTGGACTGCCGCATGCACCAGTTTCCATACCTTTTTTGCAATAAAACTCCACCTGCTCAGCCTCTTGTGATCCACGGCCTGAACAATTATCACCACCTCGCTCAACCTGCCCGGTCTCGTGTATTCCACGACCTGGACAGCTGCCATTATCCATCTCAAACTGCCCAGCCTGAGCAGCCTCGCACATTTCAAGGCCCGAACAGCGCCCATCATACATATCTCGCTGCTCAGCTTCATATTTCAGACAGCCAGAACAGCTACCACCATCAAAACCCCATTGCTCGACCTTTGATAAACAACGGCCTGAACAATGGTTGCCCCCCGAGCTGTTACCGATATCGTCCTTTCTAATTGCTTCTACTCCATGATTCTCCTGCCAAATTTTAACCATTTGTCCTCTAATAGTCACAGGCTCTATATACGATTCTGTATTAGCCATAGATGGTGTTGTCCCTTTAATTTCATCAAGAACTGAATCGTCTGGTGCGGCTCCACTTAATAAGTTTTTAGTATTATCATCTAATCTAAAATTGTTTATGTGCTCACTTTCTATAGTAGTGTCATTATGGTGATCCCCTATTATTTCAGCACAAAGCAAACTATCCACAGATAATACAACTGTACTACCCTCATAATCATTGTGGTTTCTTTCTTCACTGATGTGAATCCTAGTCGAGCCCTCCATATGCTCGGCTACTTTTTCTATGGATGAATGACTACTTTTGGATTCATTAAATGTTGCATTAACACGAAATTCAAATGGTAAAATAAAAGGCTCCTGATCCTTAGCAAACATAACCGACTTTTCCTTTTCTAAAACAATGTCCGTCCTTTGCCCACTACTACTTTCTCTTAGTGTTTTGGTCAATTGCGCCCTAAACTCAGGATATTTTCTCGCATAAACTTCTTTTACTTGGCTAATAAAATCACTTTCAACCACCGCTGAAGTACATACATTAGACGTACTATGAACTTGTGTACCAATGTAAGATGTGACCCCCGATTTTCTCGCATTCATAACATATGATGTCTCAGAACTTTCTGAATCTACCCTGTCAATTCGACTATAGGGATCGCTCATGGACATACTAGTTTGTAACGTACTAAGTGATGCAAATACCTTCGTTGCAGAGACGCTTGTCGTGGCCATCTTCTTGACGATGCCGCTTCATGTCTTCTGATAACACTCCAGCTTCCTCCTCTTGAGCTCTTCCATCTCCCGTTGAATCTCCCGCTCGATCTCCTCTTGATCTTTCTCCGGCAGCTCCTCAAACGCCACCGGGATGATGTTCTTCTCGCTGATCTTACCCAAGGTCCCGTCAACCGCCTTCCCCGCCATGTTCACGCCCAGCAATCGACTGTGATCGTCGATCCCCAGCGGAGTCGCCAATTTATGTTGCCTAGCCGATGGGCCAAACAACACTAGATGATAATGTGCTGGTTTATGCACCAGCCAGCAACTTGTTTTCTCGGCAAACAAGCAAAGAATCCTTGCTTACGTGAAGGAAACGAGTGTTTTACTCAACAAAACACCAAAGCGAATACTAAGAAAAAATAACAGATGCAAACTGGATTGATTATGTCTCGGTAGTTTTTCGTTTACAAGCATTGCTAGTATATATAGAGTCAGTTACAGGAGATCTTATCTAAACTAACTCTTATCCCAACCGGACTCAGCCCTTTTCCTATCCCGTAACAGCTTCCTTCAGCGCCAATCTAATTAATCTAATCAATTATCTCCAAACCCAACACGACAACCACCCGGCCTGCATCCACCGACCTATGCACCTTCTTCCCATTGGTTCTCTTTCACAGCACCATGCAAACCACACCGGCCAGCCGGACCACATCACGCATCTACCAAACACCTGCACCAAATTCTGTGTCCAACACATGCCCCCCTGCCCTTTTGACAAACAAATTGATTTGTCAAAAGGCACTTCTCAACACTAACAGCCTTCACGCAGTTTGCCAGCCTCTGCCTTGCAAATCTTCAACAAAATATGCATTACCAAGCACAATACCAGTTACCCTGAATGGACCTCTCAACCCGGGCGACCACTTTCCAAATTTGTTGCTGCGATGTCCCACTAAAAACTGTCTTCCAAACCAAATCTCACAACTGAAAAGTTTCTCTCGAACATTCTTATTATAAGCTCTGACCACCTTCAACTTTTCTTTTTCTATTTCCTTAAATGCTTTCAACCGATCTTCCTGAGCTCCATCTATTCGTTCCATCATAGCTTCTCTGTATTCATCCTCTGACAACTCACTCTGTTTTATCACCCGAACAGATTGTAAATTAATTTCCACTGGCAACACCGCTTCCTGTCCATACCCCAACTCAAACGGCGTCACTTTAGTAGCTCCTCACTTTGACACTCTATAAGCCCATAAAGCTTCCATCAAATCTTCATGCCACCGCCTACGGGACTCTTCTATCTTCTGTTTAATAAGTTTAATCAAACCTTTGTTACTCGCTTTAGCCTGTCTATTGGCTTGCGCATAATAAGGAAATGAATTTAACAGCATGATCCCCAATGACTCAGCAAACTCCTTGAATTGTTGTGACATGAACGCTGGCCCTGGTACCGCTTCTGTCCACTTAGTAAAATAATCCGTGGCCACTAAAACAAACCAGTGTCCCTTCGATAATGTTGGATTAATTTCTCCCGCAAAATCCAAACCCCATCCTCTGAATGGCCATGGTTTTATAATTGGATGTAACATACTTGCTGGCGCTAATTGAATATCTCCAAATTTTTGGCATGCTTCACACTCCCGAAAATACCTAAAACAATCATCCACCATGCTTGGCCAGTAGTAAAATCCCGCTCGCCTCAATGCCCACTTCAATGCCCACTTCATCGTATGTGCCGATTGATGCGTACCACACATTCCCTCATGCACCTCTCCCATCGCCACCCGTGATTGTTCTTCCCCTAAGCACTTGAGTAACACACCATCTGTAGTTCTCCGATACAACTCACTATCCATGATTGTATATTTCAACACCTGCCGCCGAAGCTTCCTATCCTTTATGTTCTGAGGATCTTGTAGACAATGAATTAATGGCAAACGCCAATCCTGCTCGCCTTTTACCACTGCCAGCCCGGCTTGATTACTCATGTCGCCTTGACCATCATGCAATAGCTCAGTCGCTCGAATACCCGGTCGACCTGAACCATCACTTTCCACCTCTGCCCTATCACCACCTTGTTGCAACCCGGCCACTTGTATTCCTTGACCTGGATTACTATTGCCTGATTCTTCCATCACTTCACCAACCAATAACTCAGCATCAACTGCTAACAGCCCGGCCTGCAACATATATTGGCCTGGACTGCCGCATGCACCAGTTTCCATACCTTTTTTGCAATAAAACTCCACCTGCTCAGCCTCTTGTGAAGCACCAAATTCTGTGTCCAACAGCATGATGTCGTCCTTACTTGAATGGAATAAGTCACCACACTTATCCTCCAGCGCCTTGCAATTAGCCATCGAGGCAGAGCATAAAACCTTAAACGCCGTCTTCTTCGTGGTAGCGTCCCATAGCCTTGCCGCGCAGCAGGATTTCATCCGATCCATGCCGTAGAAGTCTGCGAGATGCAGTAATTCTCCCAAGGCACCGATGGGGTCACTGAAATCCTCGTCGCGGGGCAGGGAGTCTGAGTAGGCGAACCTGACCAAGGTACTGAACGTCTCGGCGCTGCCTACTGTTACTAGCACCACTTGATTATTATTGCCGGCCTCGACCATTTGCCCGTTCAGCAGAGAGGCGAAGAATTTCGACCGTGCCGCCATCATACAACGGTGTGCATGGATCAGTTTTTCTCCGTCTTTGATGCTGAAGGTGATGTCGAAATCTGTCCCATGTAGCAGGAGACCATCAAGGTCACTACAGATGTCAGAGGCGGGGACGTCAATGCCATCGTCGCTTAAGACGACGACGGTGCACGCAATCTTCACTTTTCTCTGCGGGTCCATCCGATTGCGCAGTTTGTCGTGCGGGATAAACTGACCAAAACCTTCATGACCATTACTATACGCCTTGGTACCAAATGTGAATTCCCACCGACAACTGATTTCATCCCCCCAGATGATGCTGCTTGACTCCACGATGAAACGGACGCGGACTTCTTGGGCGACGTCCATCAACCTCAAAATGACCGACACATATCCAGCGTTCAAGGACCCATCTCCGTTGGGGTAGCACCGAATCCTCCACCGGCGCCCACCAAGGATGAACTTGTTGGTCTCCGTGAAATCCGCCGGCTTCGAATCCTTAGCCTCATCGGCTTTTTCGAGGGCGAACTCGATGTAGGTCGATGGGAGTTGGACGGCTCCGCGATCCATGCGAGCGTGTTTCCTTGGTGGCGGCGGGTTGCTTGCGGCGGGAACCGGCGAGTTTCGGATGGCGATGGAGGAAGAAGGGAGCGAGTGTTTCCTGACCGGATGGAGGGAATAAGCGACGTCTGGCAGTGGAGTCTTTATAAGTAGTAAAGGTCTCGAGCGGTTGGTTTATGAAAAGGCAGCCGCCTCTACTTGTTAATACTACAACCTAACCGTTTTTGTAAATGAAACATGTGACGATCACGTTCACACGGGATAATCCCGTGCCGTAGGATAACTCAACTGGGATCCTCCCGTGAACGTGTATTTCGTTACACTTCCATGGATCAAGTTCACACAGGATGAGCCGTTCAAACGCTGTGCTTCGTGTACACCTATAAACCCATCGCATTTTTTTAATTGACTATTGGCGATCAATATCTTTAAAGGCCGCCGCAAAAAGGGCATCGTTCTGGGGATATTAAAACTCCTAACTAAACGGACCACCAATTGCCACATATTATTGCGGCCACTTCAGCAGCCATGCGATCGGCCTCCACCACCCGCTCTGTGCCGGTCTTCCCAATGTCGGGGAGTTCATTGGCCCAGTCACTGACCCGCGGGCCTGGCTCCACGCGTGGATGGTCACCTGACGTGAGCCGGGGTCACTGACCCGCGGGGCCGGCCCAACGCGTCAGTGACCATGGCTGTTGTCACGGCTTCCAGTAACTTCGGGGATTCCGGTCTGGTTACCACCGTCTTCTGACATGAAGCTGGTGACTGTTGACGGTATAAAATTTCCGATTTTACCGTCAACATATCGGTAAATAAATAGTACTCACCAAGATTTTGTGCATAGTAGTTAGGAATTAATTTATTTCCACGAGTTTTGGTGATATTTGGATGCAGGAGTAAATAATGGAGAAAAGGCGGCCTGGACAGAAGAAAAGCCAGGCCGGCCGGCCCCCCTTGGCGTCCAACCACTTCGGCCTTTCTCCAGTGGGTAGATAACGGGCTGAAACACGCAGAAACCAAAGGCCAAGCGACAGATTTCACCGACTTACCGTCTGGTGGGCTGAGTGGGCTTCAACTTGGCCCTCACTCCTCTTCTGCCGCCCCTACGAAGCAACCGACTTGACAACCGACATCAGGAGGCGATCTGAAGCGTCCACGCAAGAGGCGGTGGGGCCTATAAGACCCTCTGGTCCTAATGACCCTATAAATAGCCCTGGTGTCCGTAGAAACAATTCGCACCTCACTGTTCCAAGCATTTCATTGCTCGTTTGTAGAAGTAGAGTTATTCTGTTGGGAGTTAGAGTAGAGTAGAGTAGAGCGGAGCTCTTCTCGAGGTTCCGGAAGTCTTCTCGGAGTTTCGGTATTGTTCTTGTATCTTAACTCTAGTAGAATATTCTTTTATATAATTATTTATTTAGTTTATTCTTTATTTATTTCTTTTAGTACTTAATTTTTATTTAAGTTTATTTACTTAGTTACGCTAGTGCCCATAATAGTCTTGTTGTGGGTTTCGT
>LAPY01000190.1:70158-88139 GCA_000970635.1 Eragrostis tef
CCTTGGACACTCCTTTAAGGAACACTAGCCTCTCAACCCGTGCGCTTGCACGGGCTACCAATCCCTTTTTAAAACAAACACATTGACACATCTAGTAAAAAAAATCGGATCATATATATTTTTTTATCTATAGCCAACATGAGCGAAAAGACAAAGGTGGCTACATGATTTGAATTAACCTTAAATCCATAAGTATGAACACATGGGTTTGTGAAAATAACAGAAGTTTATTCATGGTTTTGGTCTTTAACATGGCACAATTAATTATTTAATGCATGGATGAACCATTATTTTCATTATTTGATATCATTCAATATTTAGTCGAAAATGTGATGCCATGATTTGTTCTAGGTGTAAATATTGTTTCGGGATTTCATAACACAGGTTCACTGAACATATGAGCACTATTAACCTTTTCCAGTTAGTCAGTCAATTTGAGTTGATCCTACATATGTTTACTTTTGAAACTCGATCACAACTCAGGTTTATTACCTCTAGCTAATTACCAAGTGGTCTAAGAAAATTTGTCCTACGGACATATATAAGTCCTATGACTTTTTCTGTGATTGGACGTCAGGTAACATCATGTCTGAATGTAGTACAAACAGTTATTTACATTAACTATTGTGATGAATTGAGACGAACAGGCTCATCCGCTCAATTAACCAATCTTAAGATTCTTAATGCTTCGAAAGAGCTTTCTACCTTCAGCGAGTATATACTTGGGATCCATCCTCTTGCTTCTCTGATCTTCTCTGTTCTTCCTCCACCTAGTTTTCTTGTTCCCGCAGCAGTCCGTGCATGAACAGCAGAACATCTCCTCAACATCGTCCTGCCAGTATCAAAAAAGCAGATTAGTGCAGGAGTAGTGCAGGAGAATAGCGGCTACGATGCAGTAGCATGGGGTCCTGATAAAATGACACCTAGGGCACGGCTGCTCGCCTGCTCGGCGGCCTCGGCCCCATTATGTAAACTAATATGGTAATCAAACAAAACAAACCGATCGATTCTTCTCTCAACGTTCCACGATTCCATCCGACTTTCCTTCCTTCGACGTGAGCTTGTGTTCCATGCCGCGGCATGTTGTACTCTACCTCGTATTGCCACTTAATCTCATGCCTGGAGCCCTTGGCCACACCAATCAAGCAAAGTGGTTGTGACTGTGAATAACCTCGCGCGTGGACTGTTTCCACACCGTGTGATTCAACAGCCAGTAGCCGGTGCCCGGCTGCAGCGTCGCTCCCCTGAGATGAATAAAATACAGAAAGAAGAGAATAGAAGCAGGTGATCGATGAGAATATACAAACTGGATTGGATTGAAGGATACGTACCTCAGCACCCATCCTGGAAGCGGCACCATCTCCTTCAGATCAACATCGCGATTAATGACTCATATGTGATCTCCTTCGCCTCTATCACGCCTGCCGAACTTGATAGATATAATTCCTCGTTGCCGCCCGGCACTCTCGTTGTTCGCGGTGACGCAACATTGATTATTTACTAATTCGATTAGTTGATCCATCGCTGAATTTCAAAGGATGTATTATCCTGGCTGAATAATCTTGCATTGGCATGTCATGTCGCCACAGCACTTGTACCTGTATCCGCAAGTTACTAAAACTTTCTTGATGTCCAGATGATGAAAAACTTCTCAAAAGATCGTGCTGCATGTTTCGCTAACACAATAGTAATTAGACACAGAATCTTCATGCTCTTCAGGATGGTCAGCGACTAAAGACACATCCTTTTGGCGTGTTGGCAATGACAGCAGGTTCACGACACCTGAGAAGTGTCCGTGCTGTGACTGCTGTCGCTAGAGAGCCTCAATGACCTTGTCGTTTGAGAAACCAAGGAGCCTCGCTGGAGTTCACAGCCGCCGCGAACGCCAGAGATCAGCATGATTAACTGCTGGATTACTTGATTGATGACGGCGGCGCTAGGGCAACCACGAAGGAAAAACCGAGAGCAGGGCTGTACGTATAATCGGCAAAGATCTTTCTACGGATATTACATGGCATCTAATCTATTTTTCATAATGGCAATGTGAGTAATTTAGCAACCACGAAGGAAAAACCGAGAGCAGGGCTGTACGTATAATCGGCAAAGATCTTTCTACGGATATTACATGGCATCTAATCTATTTTTCATAATGGCAATGTGAGTAATTTAGCAACCACGAAGGAAAAACCGAGAGCAGGGCTGTACGTATAATCGGCAAAGATCTTTCTACGGATATTACATGGCATCTAATCTATTTTTCATAATGGCAATGTGAGTAATTTAGCAACCACGAAGGAAAAACCGAGAGCAGGGCTGTACGTATAATCGGCAAAGATCTTTCTACGGATATTACATGGCATCTAATCTATTTTTCATAATGGCAATGTGGGTAATTTTGAACAAATTTAATTCAATGGCTGTGATGCTAGATTATAAATTGATGGCCATATGTTTTGCTTTTTTGTGGTAATTTCTAAGATTTTCCTCCGATTAACGTGGAGGCACCGAAAGAAGCCTCAAATTAGTAAATATAAGATTGTTGAAGAGGAAAAATTCTAAAATAGAATGGTTAGATAATGAAGTGCAATATAACAGTAAAAAATATTATGTGGTAGCTTACTTTCATGGTTGGCTCTGCTCCTGATATGCATAGGTGCATATGCAATATTCTAGCTTCTGAGTCTGACATTGGATTTCATCAAGAACCACTGGCCACAGTCTTCTTATTTGTATTTTAGTCACAGCCAATGAGACCTTAACCTGGTTTATTTGCGAGCCTTGCACTGGTATTTGTTGTAGTGCATCATATTTATTTTCTTCATGAGGGCAAGCAAAGGACTTGCTGAGAGTTGATGCCAAATAGTTGGTCATATTAAAACTAAATTTCATTAGCAGTGAACCAAGATCTTTTATCCTTTGCTTGCAGACCGTTTTATTCCTTGTTGAATGAATCAAATGCTTTTGATGCTCCATGGCCAATAGCCCATGGCGAAATTATCCCTGTCTATGACATGATATCAAGAGAACTTTTATGTAATTTTCATCGAGCACATGGAGAATCCGCTAAGCCACGGCTGAGTGGCAGAAATTTTCTCCTCTCGTGTTCCCCACGAGATTCAAGGCATCTCCCAGTAGCTCTAGATTGATTCATCCCTGTCTATTGATGACCTGCGTGTTAACGTCGCTAGCCAGGACATGGCTAGCTGGACTCTTCTCGGAATGTTTCAGAAGACGGCGGCGCTAGGGCAACCACGAAGGAAAAACCGAGAGCAGGGCTGTACGTATAATCGGCAAAGATCTTTCTACGGATATTACATGGCATCTAATCTATTTTTCATAATGGCAATGTGAGTAATTTAGCAACCACGAAGGAAAAACCGAGAGCAGGGCTGTACGTATAATCGGCAAAGATCTTTCTACGGATATTACATGGCATCTAATCTATTTTTCATAATGGCAATGTGAGTAATTTAGCAACCACGAAGGAAAAACCGAGAGCAGGGCTGTACGTATAATCGGCAAAGATCTTTCTACGGATATTACATGGCATCTAATCTATTTTTCATAATGGCAATGTGAGTAATTTAGCAACCACGAAGGAAAAACCGAGAGCAGGGCTGTACGTATAATCGGCAAAGATCTTTCTACGGATATTACATGGCATCTAATCTATTTTTCATAATGGCAATGTGGGTAATTTTGAACAAATTTAATTCAATGGCTGTGATGCTAGATTATAAATTGATGGCCATATGTTTTGCTTTTTTGTGGTAATTTCTAAGATTTTCCTCCGATTAACGTGGAGGCACCGAAAGAAGCCTCAAATTAGTAAATATAAGATTGTTGAAGAGGAAAAATTCTAAAATAGAATGGTTAGATAATGAAGTGCAATATAACAGTAAAAAATATTATGTGGTAGCTTACTTTCATGGTTGGCTCTGCTCCTGATATGCATAGGTGCATATGCAATATTCTAGCTTCTGAGTCTGACATTGGATTTCATCAAGAACCACTGGCCACAGTCTTCTTATTTGTATTTTAGTCACAGCCAATGAGACCTTAACCTGGTTTATTTGCGAGCCTTGCACTGGTATTTGTTGTAGTGCATCATATTTATTTTCTTCATGAGGGCAAGCAAAGGACTTGCTGAGAGTTGATGCCAAATAGTTGGTCATATTAAAACTAAATTTCATTAGCAGTGAACCAAGATCTTTTATCCTTTGCTTGCAGACCGTTTTATTCCTTGTTGAATGAATCAAATGCTTTTGATGCTCCATGGCCAATAGCCCATGGCGAAATTATCCCTGTCTATGACATGATATCAAGAGAACTTTTATGTAATTTTCATCGAGCACATGGAGAATCCGCTAAGCCACGGCTGAGTGGCAGAAATTTTCTCCTCTCGTGTTCCCCACGAGATTCAAGGCATCTCCCAGTAGCTCTAGATTGATTCATCCCTGTCTATTGATGACCTGCGTGTTAACGTCGCTAGCCAGGACATGGCTAGCTGGACTCTTCTCGAAATGTTCCAGAAACAAATCTCGAGTAGGCCGTTGAATACTTTGACGTTTGTATCTTAGATTTCCAAACATGGTCTCCCTGCCGTTGAATATAATTTTCTCCCACAGAATAGAGGGGCATAGAGTTTTTTTTAGGGATATAGATTTTTTTTTCTAGTAGAATTATAGCATGCTATTTTTCATTATCGCAGCAGTGGGTAATTTTTTAAACATATGAAGGGTATTTTGGTCTACTACCTTGGTCAATTATATATAAAATAGATAGATACCAATGCAATGTTAAAGCTGACAAAATGGTTGTTCTTTGGACAACCTTGGGTTAAGAAATCATTGCCCTACATATGTGCTAACAATTGTTTGGCAAGCGCTTGCTTCTTTGGTATGCAGCATACATACTGGAGTTAATCATTTGCTTCTCAACAATTAGCGTGGACTGACAACGCATTGCTGACTCCTTTTCTTATTTGAACAGGCTTTTTTTGTCTTCACGAGAGAACATTCCGTTTGGCAAGGGGGGCTCAAGCCCCCCCCCCCCCCCCCCCCCCCCCCCCCCCCAGTGGTAATTTTTTAAACATATGGAGGGTATTTTGGTCTACTACCTTGGTCAATTATATATAAAATAGATAGATACCAATGCAATGTTAAAGCTGACAAAATGGTTGTTCTTTGGACAACCTTGGGTTAAGAAATCATTGCCCTACATATGTGCTAACAATTGTTTGGCAAGCGCTTGCTTCTTTGGTATGCAGCATACATACTGGAGTTAATCATTTGCTTCTCAACAATTAGCGTGGACTGACAACGCATTGCTGACTCCTTTTCTTATTTGAACAGCCTTTTTTGTCTTCACGAGAGAACATCCTGTTTGGCAAGGGGGGCTCAAGCCCCCACCCCCCGTTGGATCTCGAAGGAGATGAAGGGAGGAGAGGGAGGGAGCAGAAGAGGAAGATGTGAAGGGGAAGGGGGGTTGGGGAAGGAAGAAGAGAAATGAGCACCCCCTTGGCTGTTCAACTAGCCTGCCACTGACACCATTATAGTCAGTTCATCCTGATTGGCACCTCTGATTCTAATAAGCTTACCCCATGCCTATTTAGTTCGTAATTTAACAACTATGTTATATGTGTTGCCCCATATGATTTGGGAGTGCAAATGTTAAAACAAGCAGATACATTGTTGAGATATTGAATCTTAAATGATATCGTCCTAGCTACCCCAATTACGTTGTGTGACATCGTAGAAATTCCTACCTTGATTGTTTGGATACATATAGCCCAAATCAAAATTTTGATCACTAGCTTTCCTTGTTTTTAAAACCCTATTTCTAGAATGTCACCTTATTATAATCAGTGCAGTAATTTGGAGCTCTTCCTTTTTCATTACTAGTACAAATGCACGTACGCCACTTACGTGACTAAAAGATTCGATGATATTAATGATGGAGTTGATCACATATCCTAAGTGGATAACCAAAACGCATTAGTTAAAAATGAGGCTTTTATAGACGAGATTTCTGAAAAAAATCTGTCGCTAAATCTTTGTACTATTCTAGAAATATAGATGAAGTGTCAAACATCGTCACTAAAAGAGGACTATTAGAGGCAGGGAAGAAAAACCCATCGCTATCATTAGCGATGCTGATTTGAAAGCCCGTTGGTGATTTTTTATAGTGATGTTTATTTAGAAACCCTTCGCTCAAACTTTACTAATAGAGAGCGTTGTCCAAAACCAGTAGCTAGTTAACTAGCGACATAAACATATAACCCGTCGTTGTCATTTGGCTAACAAAAAAAATTAACCCAAAGCCTTTGTTTGGGGTTTAAAGTCAGAACCTCAAAGGTCAAAGGTACACACACAACATCCCGTCGCTAAGTCTGTGAGATGGCGGATTTAAAAGTTCATCGCTGAATCTATAAAATCTAATATGCACGAAGAGTGTTTCGAACCCAGAACCTCTGATGTGGAGAGCAGAGGCACTAAGCCACTAACCGCTGAGCCAATGTTGTGTTGTATCACTCAGTAATGTGCTTACCTGGTACATTTTAGCTATAATGGTCGGAAGGATTTGTTTATGTCATGTGGTGGCTATTCTGGTGGTATGTGGTTGATGTGATTACCTAGTTCTGGTGGTAATGAGCTTAAATATTAGAACTTACAGTGACGCGGTTCTAAACACGTCGCTGAACCTTTATAATGTCTAGGGTCCTAAAACACGTCGCTGAACCTTACAAGGATCAGGTCCAAAAACAAGTTGCTGAATCAATTAGTGACACGGTTTAGAAACATGTCGCTAAAGCCTACAGCGACACGGTTTGGAAAACATGTCACTGGAACTTTTAGCAACGCGGTTTGGAAAACACGTCGCTGCAACCTATAATGACGCGGTTTACAAAACACGCCTCTCCAACTAATAACAACGCGGTTTACAAACAACATCGCTAAAGAATAAAAAAACTCGTTGCTAAAGACCTTTTCTGTAGTAGTGGTTGTTGGCTCCTCTGGAAGCACAAAAACGAGGTGGTCTTCCGCAACGAATCGCAGTCAGTTGATTGTTTGCAGCGAGCTTGCAAAGATGAAGCATCTGTTTGGTAGTGTCGATTGCCGCGTGAGGATTTCAGCGTCTCGGATTCATGGTGCAACTTCTTTTGTGTAAATGTGTAGTCATACACAGTGTTTTCTCTTTCCCTCAAAACCCATCTCATGTAAATTACTTATGAGCCTTTTGGGCTACCATTAAATTTACAGATTTACTCTGTTTCGACTGAAGGCTGGCATTGTTTTCACGCCATGTGTGCATCGTGCATCGAATCAAATCACGATTCAAATTATGTTTGCTTTTGGGCCTGACAAAGCTAAATGGATTTGGAGTTCAACTGCCGAACAGACATGACCATTATATCACAATCGGATGGCTATACTCATCAACTGAAAGAGCTCTTTGTTGACCTCCAAAAAAATCTTAGTCGGTGACAAGCCAGGAAAGACTTTATACAATTACAATTCCTAGTATCCGACTAGACAGCATAGAAGTTGACCAAGTCAATGCATGAGAGATGATTTGCCTCAGGCACACGGCAAATCGGTGGTGCAAGATTTGCCGTGTGCCTGGTGGTTGCAGATGATTTGCCTCAGGCACACGGCAAATCGGTGGTTGCAGATGATTTGTCTCGAGCACTTGCACGTCTCCGATGAACAGCTCAAATAGTCAATGACAGCATCTTGTAAACTATTTTGTCAAAAAAAAAAAACATCTTATTCAAACTATCAGGGACTATCATCGGGACGAAACAAAATGACTAAGTGACTGCGAAAACTACACTGGAGCTAGCCTAGGAAGAAGATTACTAAACGATTAAGTCACCGCGTGAATCGACTAAGTCCCGCGAAAAGTAATAAGTTAACACGCCGGCGGCCTGCTTCAAACTTGGGCAGGTGGTTAGTGGTTTAAGTCGACGTATGCTTTTGTACTTTTCTAGTAGTATTGATTATTGATCGAGGCACATAATAAGAAGGCTAGCGAGTACCGTTGTGATTAACTCACTGCCTCCCAAAGGGTAGATACAAGTTAAAGTAGAGAAATAGTTGATCCATATCGCCACACATGGAAAAGATTGGGAGCAGAGGAGCAGCTACGGCGTTCGCTGCTGAAGTAATTTCCTTGCTGCTGCTGCTGCTAACGCCATTCGGCGCCGCGGCAGCCAATACTTGCACCAGAAGCTGCGGCGGCATCGACATCCCCTACCCGTTCGGCGTGGAGCCCAGCTGCTACCACGCCGCCGGCTTCAACCTGACCTGCAACCACCAGGAGAAGCCGCCGAAGCTGTTCATCGGAGACGTGCAAGTGCTCAAGATCTCCGTTCCCGACGGTCGGGTGCACATCAACGGGAGACGCGTGCATCTAGACTTCGACGGCGGAAACGCTACCGTGAACGGGACATGGGCCGGCCTCCCACACGGCGGGCCGTACATCCTGTCTGAATCGGCAGCGAACAGGCTTGTGGTCGTAGGCTGCGGCGTCCAGGTCGACCTCCGGGCCGGAGACGGCGACGCCGTTTTGGTCAGTTCTTGCACTGCTGTTTGCCCATACGTCCCCTTGGGACCATCCGGTGGTGGCACCTTGGGAAGCATCGTCCTAGGCCCTGTCGGGAACTGCAGTGGTATCGGCTGCTGTGACACCAACATCGCCCTGGGCTACTCTGCGTACAACCTTCACGGATCACAGCACGGCGATCAACTGTATTATAAGCTGTCAACCTCTGCCTACATAACTGACGGTGTTTTCAACTATAGCCGGGACATGCTTGATGGGAACAGCCTCCCTGAGGCGCTCCCGGCAACCCTGGATTGGATAATCAGCAACTTGACATGTCCGACGAATGCATCTGCTCCTGAGTGCCGCAGTGACCACAGCTTCTGCCGAAACTCCATTTCTGGTGCTGATTTCCGGCAGCCGTTCCATGGTTATGTGTGCTCCTGCTATGACGGTTTTCAGGGCAATCCATACATCCTCGGTGGCTGCCAAGGTACGTAACAACGTGCTACAGAGATTATATTGATGATCAATATTCCAATTATCTTCGTAATAGAAATAATTAACTTTCTTGAGACATTCTATTATTATGTTTGTTTAGATATCGATGAGTGCAGATCATCAGAAATCTACCCATGCTATGGCAACTGCAAGAATATTGTAGGAAGCTATATTTGCACATGTCCAAGTGGCTACACAGGGAATGCTTCTGTCCCCAATGGATGCAAAGGTACAAAAATGCTTCTTCTTCTTCTTTTCCCTAACGACAATTGGTCCAAGAAGTACAACAGGGTCGATTTTTCCTAAACCGCTACATTAAAATCAGAATAGTCAGCCACACAACAAGAACTATTACAAACATCTTAGAGGCCACATACCTGGCCACTGAATAGTTATAAACTTACTGTGTAAATGTAGCCATTGTTTCGACGACTGATGCTTTATAAGAATTTAAGAACCAACCATGCAACAAACAATGTTATCATCGATGGTTATTGTACTAGTGTACTAACCAATTGTGGTCATATAGCTTTATTTATAGAGTCGGTTCCAGTCTAAAAACTACCATTAATAATTATAGATTTGATCCAAATTTGCAGCTCTACAATATGAAGTCGGATAGAGACAAATTTTATATGAGACTTGTTATTTGAAGTCATCTTGATGCCCAATACTAGTTACCACCAATTTTGTGTTGGTAACTTGTCAAGATCGATCGAACTATTTTGTCATTGTTCATTCAAGCAATGGAGTACCTAGCACTCCTACAATAACGGAATAGTATGAAACAGTAAAACATGGAATAAAATGTTTGCAACACATCACTAAAGTATGATTAATATGTTATATATGACATGTATTCATGGGACTATTTCTTTTCCATACTGGACGTTTGTAAGAACGGTACAAAAAAAGTTGGTGATATATAATCTCATATTTGTAGCTGTGGTGACACTACTTTCTGAATTGTCAAATCCTTTGAAACACACGGTGTTCATGCTTTTTTTCCTTCTAAACATATGTCCTAGACATTGATGAGTGCGAACACCAAGAAGCATACTCATGCTATGGGATATGCCAAAACTCACCTGGAAGTTTTCACTGCCAATGCCCTGATGGAACATATGGAAATACTTCCATAAAAGGAGGATGTGTTAATATCAAGAATTCCTTCACAGGTTAGAAGCCACTATGTGCAACATATTATATTATCACAAGCTATAAATTCATCCCCTGATTCATAAAGTAAACATACAGCTTAATATTTTTACTATGAAATCATTCATGTGTCCCATTATTATTTCCTTAGGTTTAAGCATTGGGCTAGGAGTTGGTGGTGGAATAAGTATTTTGCTTCTAGCCCTTGGTGGGCCCTACATAATGCGCAAAGTCAAAGCTGCAAAAGGTGAAGAAGATAAAACAAAACAATTTCAAGAAAAATCATGGTCTACTATTGCAGCAATTAATGTCACTCAATACAGACATTGGTGAAAGGATGATAATTACCTTAAGGGACATAGAGAAGGCGACAAATAATTTTGATAGCACTCGTGTAATTGGTGGAGGAGGGCATGGTGTCGTGTTCAAAGGAATTCTAGATCTTCATGTTGTGGCGATAAAGAAATCAAAGATAGTAGTTCAAAGAGAAATTAGTGAATTCATAAATGAAGTTGTAGTTCTTTCTCAAGTGAACCATAGAAACGTGGTGAAGCTCTTAGGATGTTGCCTTGAGACAGAAGTCCCATTGCTAGTTTACGAGTTCATTTCAAATGGAACTCTATGTCATCATCTTCATGTTGAAGGGTCAATATCACTATCATGGTATCACCGAATTAGGATAGCAACCGAGGTTGCCAAAGCACTATCCTATCTACACTCATCTGCTTCGATGCCAATATTTCATAGAGATGTTAAGTCCTCCAACGTACTTCTTGATGACGCTTTAACTGCAAAGGTATCAGACTTTGGTGCTTCCAGATATATCCCAACTGATTGGAGAGGAGTGACTACAGCGGTTCAAGGAACGATGGGCTACTTGGATCCAATGTACTATTACACAGGCCGACTAACGGACAAGAGTGACGTTTTCAGTTTTGGTGTCCTTCTTGTAGAACTGCTTACTCGAAAGAAACCATATGTGTATAGGTCTGTCGATGATGATGGTCTTGTTTCACATTTTGTTTCATTGTTCACACAAGGTAAACTGGTTGACATAATAGATCCCCAAGTCATGGAAGAGGAAGATGGTGAAATGCAAGAAATAGCCACACTAGCAGCAACGTGTACGAAATTGAAGGGAGAAGATAGGCCTACAATGAGGGAAGTGGAGATGACCCTTGAAAGCTTGCTAGTTAAGAAGAGAAAAGTTCCATATAATGGAACACCAACGAGAAACGAAGGGGATGAAACTATCGCTCATTACATGTCAACTATCGACCAAGCTAGCAGGCAATACACCATGGAAGAGGAATTGCTATTATCAGCAAGCTATCCCCGGTGAACTTTTATTAGTCCTGAACAACTACACTTCGTATACTCATTTCTAATGCCTCTCAGAGCATAACAAAATGAGGATAAACTGCTACTTTCTTTGTTCGCGTCCAATTTACTATATGTTGACTTTCCACAGTTCTACTAATAAATAATAATACATGGTCTATAATTCTTGTGATTATTATTTGTAGCTGAACGTGAGTTTTTTTCCTAATTTGCATGTCTTATTGCTCAGAAAAAGTTACCGATCATCGACTTGGTCACCATATCCTTCACCTTCAAATTGGGACTTGGTCACTATATGGTTTACATTACCAGTAGGGGAAAAAACTGGAGTTCATCGATATACACTTTTGTTGGATTTATAAGAATGCCGCCCATTTTCTCATTTCTCTTTATAACAAATTTGTTGAAAACTCAATTTACTCAGAAAATCATCTAGATTATAACATTAGAAACAACAAATAGTAATACATAGAAATCTGTTCATGAAGTTAAATCCCTCAACATGCATTCCAAAGATACACAAAGTTGCATAATCCTAAATATTAAAGAGTGTGTCCATAGTTCCATCTTTTAGCAAATATTACTTAAAATGAGTCCATTGCTTTGAAACAAAGAATCTTTGTCGCTGTGCCCTTAGGGAGTCCTGCCATTGTACTGCAGAGAGGACACAATCCGTTTGTGAAGAACTCGATTCCAGCGAGAGATAACCCAGGATTGCTATCTCCGTTAATAAGGGACAAGGAAATCAATTTGAGTGAGCCTAAACTCAGACCAGCAATGAAGATATAGATTTGGGCTGAGATTATAGCAGGATTTGATGGATCCAATCGTGGACAAGCAATGAGTGGTGAACACACGAATGATTGCTCCATGGCGTCCAATTTCGACCCCTCGGCGAGGGCCTCGACGGCAAGCACCAGCACCTCTAGGACGCCATTGCCGAAGTGGTGGCCAGGGACACCATGGACGTGTCAAGGCGGCGCCGCGCCGGCACAGACCCCGATCGAGTTTCGCTACTGACGTCTGCATGGCGCTGCAATTCGCCACTTGCAAGGGCCACATCGAGATCATCGAACTGCTCCTCCAGCACGGCGTTGAATACGTTGGTATGTGCAGTTTATAAGAGATTAATCACGTGACACATGGATTACTATTGTTCATACATGTCTGCTTTAGTGTTTCTGCATCTACTGGCAGCCATTGGCAGATGGGACACATTACCAGAACAATGAGATGATCAATATGTTGGACAACCATGGCTGCATGCCTGCATGGCACCAAGCTTAAGGTACTATGTCGTTCATGTGATTTTTTTCTTTTCGCTTCATGTCGTTCCCTTTTGAAGATTTTTCCTATGCATAATTGCATATGAAGTTCCGGAATATGAGATTGACCTGAACCAGCTTGATTTCACTAAAAGGATATATTTAATGTATGCATCAATATTCTTTTCTTCCCTGTGAGTCTCCTATGAATTGTTTTTTCTACTGTAACGTATTGATAAGAACTGTTGCCTCTAGCACATTCATTCTCTTAATTTGGTCATGCCACAGGGCCAGGGAGCTCTGGATGAAGAGATAGGGCTGCCAGGAGGGAGATATGCCAGTCAGAGTGTCAGACCAGGGCATCGCAAGGGGAGCAGCCGGAGATTGGGCGACGAGGAGTCTGATGCAGCTGTAATATATATGAGCAAGAGGCACCTATTGTTGATTAAATCTATTGACCGTCATCATAGTTGTTGGACAGATCAAAGCTAGAAGCAAGAATAGAGACATGGACCAGCAAGAAGCACCCACGATGATTAAAATGCTGACGATCACAGCAGCTGAGCTGATGAAAATCATGCAAGAAGAGAGACATGAAATGGAGGCAACAAGCCAACAAAGGCACCACGCCGGTAAGCGCAAGTTGTTTTCTGTTGGTAGATGGCCTTCGTACATGGCTCCTGCTAATTAGATGCAGCATCCTCCATTGACAAAAAGCATAGAAATTACCCAGAAAGACATATAAATACCATGGATATTATGCAGACGAATGGCTTGGGTCCTAATAACCTTGCTTCACCTGTGATTATAATTTTTGGGAATTATAATTTTTAAAGAAATGCACAAAGACAGAGGTCCTTCATTAAAATTTGTCACAATTTTGAAATTTTGTAGAATAATCATAGAGTGAGTAGGTTTTACTTAATTCAATTGAAGTAGTAGTTTTTTTAATAAGTTCCAATGCTCAAAATATATGTAGGTAATGATTATATTCTGAACAAGCTCTTCAACCTGTACAGATAGAGAAAAAGAAGCTTTAATTTAGAAAACTATCAATTCAGTATGTTTGTGTGTCTATTCAAAATATACTTATCTATGATTACAACAGAAAGTTAGGAAGTGTATCTCATGAGTATTTTACTATCATGGGCATGGTAAATAAAATATTACACGACTCAGTCAGTGGTACAGTTTTTTTCTACTAATTAAGCTATAATGGCTATAGTACTCCAAGGATATGATAGGAAAAAAAAACTAATACCCTATCGTCAAATATAAGATATTTGGGATGACATATGTTTCTTAAACTGTTGTTGCCATTGACATTTTGAGATACGTTTGACCATTTGTCTTATTCAAAATATTAGTTTAAATGTGCAAAACTAAAAATTGTATTCCAATTTTTTTAGTTATAAAACAAATTATAACAAAATATATGATAACTTTTTAAAAAAATTAAGACAAATGATCAAACGTACATAAAAAAAAATCAATAGTGACAACAATTTAAAACAGAATGAGTATGTTTAAATTGCTAGCCTGTGCGAGAGCACGGGTTGATGGGCTAGTTACTCCTAATATATAAACAGTTGGAATGAAGGTTGCGAGAACATTTCAGCTCTGCCAAAATCGAACTCCAGCACATGCATGCATGCTTACCATGGCATTTTGGTTTCCTACAATGCTTCAGAGCTCATGGATGCAGAGTGCGGGACCGGTTTCATGAAATTAGCAAACACAAGTTTAATTTGAAGCTCATGGATGATGTATCGCTTTGATGGGATGGAACTTGTATATGCTTCGTGAGCATGCAACTGTTGCTCGCAAATCATCCAAGCTCTGCCTGAGGAATGTTCGTTTATCATGTGTTCAGTTTAGCACTGCACGCTGTTCTGCTGCTCTAGCTCGTTAATGGATGCAAAAGTCATGTTGCTGGAAACCTGGAAATGCTCTGCTCTCGTTTGATCGCTGCACGTTTAGGGCATGTGCGGAACCTTGTCAGCGAGTAACTTGATGGTTTGGCTCGTGGCCACTGGCAGTCGCTACGGAGCATGATCGAGCTTGGTTTGATTTTTCTGTTTTGTTTCGGTCCTTTGTTGTTTGTCGGCCTTCGGGCCTTTGTTTCCTTTGTCTCTTCCTATTTCATTTTTTCACCGAGATCATTTCAGCTCAGCCGCGGCCGGCCCATAACCTAAAGCGCCAACGAAACAAGATCGCCGAGGGTTAGAGTTCCTGGGCACGCCAGCGAACATGAAGGGGGCTCGAGTGCGGCGGGCGGTCGTGACCCAGCAGTGGGCGGCGGAACGAGGGGGGAAGTAGGCGCCGGATGAAACACTTTGGTCCTCGTTCCTCTTCCGGTTCCCCTGGTTCAATTTCATTTATGTGCCTGATGCCATTTGGGTTAAAAAGTTTAGAATGTGTTCAGTAGGACCGTTTGTCTTCATAATTGATGTGGATGTGTGATTTGAGGTTGTACTGTATTAAACATTTCCGAATTTGATGGGGATGCCGTTTGCTTAAAACCACTGTCATGAAAATTTTACCAAAAATGAATGATTTTTTAATAATAGACTTGGTTTGGTCTAAGGTAATGCATGACGTCCTTTTTCTGTTGGTGTGAGAACTCTATGAAGTGGTCTTGGTTTGTAATAATGAACTCTATGGCGTCCTTCTTGATAGAATTATTATCTGAATATTGATGTTCCTAAAATTACAGTACAGTGTGCCACTGGTAATTTTTTATATGTTAATTAAATATTCAAAGTTTTTGAATATCAGCAAAATTATCCAAAAGGTGTCATAGAATCAAAGTACTTTACAGAATTTCTTTTGATGTTTGGCAGCCGCTCTTTTTTTTAGGCTCAAAATGAAAGGCACAATGGTGGTCGCCTGACAAACCATTTGAGGAGTTAGTGGCATTTCTTCGAGAAAGGGTCAGCCGGATCCATCTTTGGTCCCCTTACATGGCTGATAATAAAGCATCAGTAAATCACATGAGAAGGTGACTGGAGTTATCATCGAGCCCTATGTTTAGGGGGTATGTGCCCCCCTCCCCCGGTATATCCTTCCATGAAAGAGATATAGAAAGATGATAGAACCATTCAACCGCTCGATACTAACTGCAACTTAGCAGCGAACCATTCCACAAATCCCGACACCTAGGCTCTACATGTCGGGCTCGTAAGCGATTCCCTTCACGTCGTTCAAGAGGACTCTGCAACTTCCTCTAAACTCGTTTGGAGGCGCCAGCGAGTTACCCCGCTCGTCGCAGAGAAGCGAGCTGAGCACGATGATGGTGAGGAAGGCTGGCATGGTGTTCGCGGACGCTTTAGCCTGCCGTACGTGGGCTCTCCAGACGAGGAACCTCAAACGCCGCGTGGTTCCAGTTCAGAGCAAAGAACTTCATTGTGTTGCCCCGGCTGCCGTATCAAGTCCATAAGCCGATCCAAATGCGTATGTGAAGCAAGTCTGCAAAGAATAGAACACGTTATAGCAGCTGGATTAATTGAACATTTCCAAAGAGGAACGCGAGCGAGAGCGTTTCAGCTCTGTGGAATCTGAACTCCAGCACATGCTCACCATGGTCCTTTGGTTCCCTCCAATGCCTCAGAGCTCAGTACGTAAGAGTGCAAGACTGATCTCACGAAGAGGGAAAAAAACCCGCAAGTTTGAGGCTCATGGAAGGATGGATGGATGGATCGCTTCAATGGAATGAAACTGTTGTATGCTTCGTGAGCACGCAATTGTTGCTGGCAATCATGAGGAATGCTCGTTTATCGTGATTACAGTGTAGCACTTCACGCTGTTCTGCTCTCGTTAATGACAAAGTCGTGTCGCTGGAAATCTGGAAATAGGATTGGGAAACGGATCGCTGAAAGCTTAGTGCGTGTGCGGACTGTGGTGGGGTCTTTTCGGCGAGGAGCTTGCTGGTTGGGTGCGTGGCCGCTGGCAGTCGCTGCGGAGCATGAGCAAGGCCAAGCAACAATGTTAGCGGGGGCGCACGGCGAGCAGACGTGCTCGTGCCTGCCTGAGTGCCTGACCTTAGCTGCGTTCGCAGCTGCTGCAACCAATAAGTTTGGCTCATCAGTAGACTTGCGCGGCAAGCCAGCAATGCCGAATCAATTTAAAGCGCTCTGTCATCTGGTCTTCGTCTCCGGCGTCAAGAGCGGCAAGGTTCGGCATGCACTCCTCTCCTTCACACATTTGGCCAAGCGGCGGCGGAGCCAGGATCCGGATTTATGTAGGTATTTCTAACGCAAAAATATTGTTCTAATATAATTTATAAAATTTGTTGGCTATAGGCTGCCTTTTTTAGCTTTAAAATATTGACTAGCATTTTGCCAGTGCGTTGCTACGGAAATCAATTTGCAACATAGAGAGATCCAATATCTACTGGTTTTCTATTGATAAACAATAGCGGTATGCCTATGCGTTGCAACGGGAAGAAAAATGAATTAATGAGATTAGGATTTTTTTGACCTGATGAATACAATTTTGGGTGAACGTGCGTAAGTGCATCAACTAATGATAAAATTGTTCAAAAACGAAGCCTTAAATCATTTTCCTATGGTGAAAATTTATAACAAAAGAGAAGCCTTAAATCATTGTCTTACGGTGAAAATTATAACATTCAAGAATTCTACATCTTTCTTGATGTACTACATGTTCACATTGATAATGCTTGTACTTCATGTTAGAGAACATACATTTATGAATTCACGAGATTAGTTGTGATGTCATCTATACTACACAAAAAGTAGACAATATATATTTAGCCCGTCACGCTTCTCTTTAATTGGGCTTGGCCCGACTCAGCATCCACACCTTTCTGCACAGCCCAATCCACACCAACCAAAAAAGGAAATAAAATAGAACGGTTCGAGTGGGAGTCTAACTCGGGTTGCCTAGCAACCAGGCGGGTGCCTCACCGCTGGGGCAACAACCTGGTTTGTTAGAATTAGCGACTTGGTTTTTATAAGAGCTATATAACAGAAATCGGACATTTGAATTTGAGCCAAACCGAATTCGATTCGAATTCAAAATCTTGGCAGGACGAAAAACGAAAAAATGGGTCGACGATCTCTTTCAGCCTTTTTAATTAGTAGAGATATTTGGTGGGTACATAGCAAATTGATTTTTTTTGGTTGGTGGGGAGGGGGGGGGGGGGGG
>LAPY01000190.1:101747-118382 GCA_000970635.1 Eragrostis tef
GCCGCCGAGGAGGTCCGCCTCCGCGCCGCCGGCGTCGGCCCCGTCGGCGCGCTGCTCACGCGGTGCCCCGCGCTGTCCAGGCTCGTCCTCCGCATGGACAGGTGAGGAAACCAAAACACATAAACGAAACCTCGGCCACCGCGCCACGGATCCGTCCGGCCCCAGCGGCGCCGACGAGATCGATGAGTTGGTCTCTGGATCGGCTGGCATGACGAAATAGGGCTCGATCCGTAGAAATGGGAAGGGGAACTAGCAAACGAACACCGAATTCTCACTGAATTGACCATAACCTGTCTTAACTAGTGGAACTGCACGACCGTTCGTTTGAGGGGATTTATGAGTGCAGATGCGTGGTCTGATCCGGTGCCGTGAGATCTCTGACTTTGGATCCTTGAGCGGTGCCTGGTTAGATTCATCTAAATACAATTGTGCAAGCTGTCAAAGGGAAGACAGGGTGGTATCACGTATGATCGATGCTTGCTAGGAGAGATCAAGAGCTTATCTGAACTGGTGGATGCAATTTTCCTTGGGAAGTTTTTAGTGATGATTGCCATGATATCGGTTCCCGATTAGATCTGACAGTAGGAAACATAGATCTGGTACACCGTATAGCTAGGATGCAGAATCAACTTATGCTTGATGTTAGACAGTGCGGCAACTAGTGGATCAGGCTGGAAAATCGATGGTGGTGTTAAAAGGGACAGATAAATCTCTGAAAATTTGGCCTGTCAAACCCATATTGCTCTGCAATTCGCTTAGTAGATTCTGACTGGAGAACAGTTTTTCTGAAATTGATAATTCAGTGGGATATATGGCTTCTTAGGGGCATCATTTGGCAGATCTAGTGTTCTTTCTGTTTGGACTAATAGGACTATATGACTAACAGAGAAAGGATGCCTTCCTACCTGGAGGGGAGCAAAGTGCTGATCTTGTCTGCATGTTTACTTGAATATAATTTGAGAAAAAGTAGGATCAAGTCTTGTGATGTGTTCTTTTGCAGTGGATAGTATGTTATATCTAGTTCGCCTGGTGCTTAATTCATATGTTTAGAGATATATGTTTCTGTCTATTTGATTGGCTGTTTTAACCATGTTCTTTTTTACATATGCAGTGATGTTGATGCCACAATGCTCGCTTGCATAGCATTTTCCTGCCCTAATTTACAGTCCCTGGATATCAGCATGGCAAATAGCGCAGTCAACCGTATAACTGGGTATGCTGAAAACTTGTAGTCCTAATTCTATTGTGAGATCATCTTTCCCTAAAGTCTGTTCAACACCTGACTCTGAATGTTTGCACCACTGAACATTGAACTGGGACACAAGGTTATCATCAGTATCTAGTACACATCCTTTTACAATCCATTGTACCAAACTGTTAGTGCTATTGCCTAGATATTCAGTCTGTTCATTTCATGCTGCTTTACGTATCTTTGCAGTTTATTGTCACCATTCATGTCATCTGAAATATACCTGCATTTCAGTTTGGGTTGATTAGCATAGTATGCATCCTTTTACAATCCGTTGTACCAAACTGTTAGTGCTATTGCCTATATATTCAGTCTGTTCATTTTATGCTGCTTTGCGTATCTTTGCAGTTTATTGTCACCATACATGTCATCTGAAATGTACATGCGTCTTAGTTTATAAGTGTTATGAGGCAGTAGTTTAGGTCTGGGTCAATCATTTAAATGATTTGTTCTTTTCCACAGGGATGAGCTATCTAGGTTTGTTTCGGAGAAGCGTTATCTCTCAGTTCTTAAATTAGAGGGCTGTAGCAATCTTGGTTTTCTCAATATTAGCTCATCAAGCCTTTCAACGCTTTGGTTATCAGGTCTTTGTTCCCTTTCCAAAGCGGTAAGTTTGACACTTGCGGTTAATTGCTTGAGCATTTATCTGATGTCTTGCATGAATTCATCGAGATATTCATTTCTTGCAGGTCATAAACTGCTCTAACTTGAATGAGCTCTCACTGGCCTTTCCCAAACAAAATAATGATTCTACTGATCTTATTGCTCTAATGGATAGTCTGGGCCGTACCTGCCAGAACTTGAGAAACATGCACATCTCATCAATTCACTTATGCAATGAAGCCGTGTTTGCTCTTGAGAGTGCTAATCTCAGGTATCTTCAGTTCTTCAATCTTCCCGTGATCCTTCTGGAACGTTTCTTGCTTCCACCTTTATGCTGGAATAATCTTAATTTGAACCTAGTTTACCTTCGTATTTATTTTTGTCTTTGTTTTCCAACAGAGGCCTATGCATGCTGTCCTTGATTCTTGGTTCAAAAATAACAGATGCAGCTGTTGCATCTATTGTTCGTTCCTGTGCAAGCTTGGAGTTGCTTGATTTAAGTGGGTAAGTACCATTTTATGGGGTTTAATTGTTTGGATATCACCAACCATTTATGTTTAGTTCCTGACTTTTATATGTGGTTACATCTTCAGATCCAGCATTACTGACAACGGACTTGGGATGATCTGCAAGTCATTCCCCCATACTCTAACCCGGCTCCTCCTTGCTTTGTGCCCAAATATCACCTCATGTAAGCCTTAACTCTCAACGTTCTACCTCAAAGTTGTCATTGACCATATCTGCAAAAATGCTAAATATGATCTATTCATGTCATTTCCAGGTGGGGTGCAGACAGCTGCAACACAGTTACCACTCCTTCGACTCATGGACTGTGGCAAGAGCTTATGTGTTAAACCACAGCCTGATGCCGGGAGGTCGTACTTTGGTGACATCACTGGAGGGATCAAATTCTGCTCCAAACTAGCAACCCAGAAAAAGCAGCAGCCTACTTACGAAAAGCTTATCATAAAGCACAATAATCTGAAGAAGCTCAGCCTTTGGGGCTGTTCTGCAATCGATGTAAGTGTCTCAAATTTGTGATCACCAATTCTATTTCGGTTTGCTGACATAATGAAACTGTATACTCATTGCTGCTTTCATGTCTCACAGGCCCTGTATGTGAACTGTCCAGAGCTGGTTGATCTGAACCTGAACTCGTGCACCAACCTTCATCCAGGTGCGATGCAATGCTACAACACTATTACTTTTCTTGCACGTTCAGAATGCTTAGCACTAGAGATCAATTAGCGATGGAGTCTAACAAGCTTGAGAAACTTTGTGCAGAACGATTGCTTCTTCAATGTCCAAACCTGAAAGATGTGCACGTTTCTGGTTGCCGTGACATGCTGATAGGAGCGATCAGGAACCAGGTACTGCTTCCTCAAAACCTGTTGGATACATAATGACAAATTTCCTCGGTTACTTATTGGCCATGAAATTCTTGAGTTGAATTCCCATAAAACATCTCTGATCATATCAACTTTGGATCTCTTTGACAGGTGCTGAACGAGTTCGCGATGGCAGAGCCCCGGATGTCCTGCAAGCGCCTGGCTGACGGGTCGAAGCGAGTCCAAGTCCCTCACTTCATGCTAGAACAGGTAAGAAATACGCTGCACTTCTCAAGCCCCTGATGCGCACATACCATACCTATGCAGCATTCCGTCAATCTTGCCTTTCTCACATGTGCGATCGACCCTGTCACTTCCAGGTTCTGGAGGAGAACGAGAAAGGGCGAGGATCTCGGCGGAGCCAGTGCACCGTTCACATCGCCTAGGCGTTGAGACAGCCAGCGACGTGAGGCCCTGGCGGTTGGCATCGTCGTCGTCGTTGTCAAGAAGCAGCATAAATCAAGCTTTTGTTTCTGTATGTGCCTGCCATTGGGTGTGTGTTGTACCTTTATTCTTGCTATATAAACTTCTCCGTGTGTTTAACCTGTGGAGTCTGTAGAACAATAACTGTATGCTCTCAAACCTTTGTTCATTCATCTGGGATAATAATTGTTGAAATGCACCAACAGATTATTTCCATCTTCACTTGCCCGTCGGAAAGGTAGTGAGCAGTGTTTAAGAAAAATTGCACAATCAGGCCCCTGTCATGTATCTGTATGTATATTGCCAGTGACAACTGACAGCTGCTGCTTTGGCTGTCCGAGTCCTGTCAATATGCACTGAACGGGGGGCTTGCCTGCAAAAGCGCCGAGCCACATTTCGATTCGGATTTTGGTTTCTTCTGTAGAGATTCACTCTTCGATTCCGTTTCGGGAGTAGCTGCCAAAACCTATATTAGCTGTTTGTGATCGCAAGTTCCTGTCACTAGATTCGACGAGGGAACAGAGGGACTAGGAGAGTGCAGCCATGGAATTGTCGAGCTCTGTCGCGTCCACGGCGGCGCAGGCGCGGCTGCTCCGGCCGCCGCCGTCAGGTCGCCGGTCCGGCCTGCCTGGTAAGAGATCCCTGCGCGTCTCTTGGCCTCCCAACTTTCCTGGTTCCCCAAACTGATTGGCTGTGATTTTGCTCCGTGCCCAAATCAACTGCCTCCCTACTTCCCCCAAGTAGCAGGGTAGGTTGAGCCCTGTTGCAGACCACCGCTGCAGATCAGTTTTAGTGTCGCCTGCTAGCTAGTCACTATGATGCAACGAATTTACCGGTCCTAGCTTATTGCTGTGATTTCTCCGCTTAACTCAGAACCCTTGCGCCTCCTGTTGTTTCATTCAAAAATTCGTCCTCAAACCCTGCTTACATTGTCATTTGGTTGCTTTCTCATTCACTGTTGCATGGTTTTAATCTCTCTTCCATCTCTTCTTTTGGCCACATAACTCAAAAGTACAATTTTGATGCCTCTTCAGGATGCATTTCTTTTCGAAGTTACGCTGTTCGAAACAAACAGATGAAGGTGCCTTCAATCAGTGCCACATTTCGACAGGCATTTCCTTTGCAGCCAGTTGTTCCATCTGCAAAGGAGAAGAAGAAACAAAATGTGAGTGGCGTTTTACTTCAATCAGTGCAGTTTGTGTTATGTGTATTTCCAACGTCAACTCTCATCTCATTTTATTTATCCCAGGTTCCTTGCTATCAGAGACAAGGAGCTCCGCAGATAGAGGCTAAGTAAGCTACTTTTTTCCAGTGGCAAAGAAGAAACTTGTACTTCATAATTAGTCTATTGCATGATTAAGTTGTCTATTGCCTAATTGTGGTAAAAATAGAGTTTTACTTGTTTGGTTCTCTGTGATTTTTCTATAGAATACATTAGAAAGCTGTGCACTATTGCATTAAGTAGGGAGTGCTCTCGGGATTTTGCTCTGTTTGCTGTTAAAAAGTCATTGCTTCTCCCTTTCAGTTGTGAAGTTAGTCCTTTATGAGGGAGTATTTGAACCAGCTAGAATAAAAAATCTGTGTGCAGCCAGGCCAACAAGAAAAAAATGTGTCGCAGAATGAAATGAAACCTTGAATTGTTAGTTTAATACTGTCCTTGAACACAATCGTACAAGTGATTCAAACTTAAATCCTGATAATGTAGCATCTTACTAATTGATGTTATAGCTCCAAATTGATAATGCCATGTTTTCTTATACAATTGCAGCACACTTGATCACTTATTCCCTGCACATGCTCCCAGAAGAAATATTTCTGAATCACTAGAAAATAAGCTGATGCCACCAGCTGCGGAAAATGTAGAAAATGCTTCTTGTTTGATATTTCTGCATCAGCTGGTTCGGATTTTTTTTTTTAGAATTTAAGGGTCAGAAGACCCCAGCCATATGAAATCATAGGACCATATTCGGTTTACAGCTCAAAGTATGAAAAGCTGATTCTTCAGCTCCTCTGGGCAACTCCCAGGCAACATCACTCCAGCACTACAGGTTAACTGATTACCAGCCACAATTCAAACGAAACATTAAGATAGAAACAAGAGTTGCCGCATCTCGTACATGTCATCATCCACCGCAACAGAAGCTTTATCAGGTGCCCCTCACTTCCAGCCAAATGAGGTCTTCCTCATCAATCACTGTGATCTTGCACGGATCCTCTCCGGCCTCTGTGCTACTTCCACCAGCAAGCTTATCCGCTGCTCGAGTTCCTCTAGGTACCCAACTGCTCGAGTTCCGCTGGTTCGGATTTCTTACTTTTAAGGGACAAAGTTACCGGAAATTATTTTTCAGACATGAATAGGTCTTCCCATCAGCCCTCTTTTCCTTTTCTTAATGTTATTGAAAAACAAAATTACCACAATTTATATTCTTATTTGACCAGTCTATCAAAATGGACTATACCTAGCAAATCATTGCATAACTCTATGCTCCATTTGGCTTGCAATTTGCTACCCTTTTTATGGTCCAGATAGTACTACTTGGGGCGTCTTGTGTTAAACATTTGAATTCCTTTCAATAGGCGAATGTTGGGCTAACCTGCCTCATGAAAGGGAATTATGTCAGCCATTGCTTGACCCAGATCATCTTATCAAATTTGATGGTGTACATGTTAAACTTCAACATCTGGCATGCTAACAAAATTTGGTATTAATCTTGAAGGTCAATGGAGGAGGTGTATGACTCTTTGGCTGAACACCTTGTTTCTGTCGTGAAGAATCTTGAACATGTTGACTCAAAGTAAGCCCTTTTTATTTGTTCTTTTCGGAGGATATCATGCATTAATATTTGTGTCCGAGAGGACCTGAACCTGGGTGGTAAGGGCGTGCATCCACACCATTAACCAACTGAACTAGCTCAGTTCCTTGCATCTTTGAATGCAGTATTCAAAGATGGCTTTATGGATCATTCGGGATTTTCATTTAGTGCTATGAGTCTATGATATGTTAGTTCTTGAACATTGTGAACCAAGTTTGTTGTCTGGTCTCTGTTTTCCCACTCTTGATTTTTGTCTGCAAAAATAGTAGAGGAACAGAAGAATCTTCTCCGTGTAGCCTTTTTTATGTTAAACAGGAACATTAAACATAGCATGGAGCTATCTTGGTTCAGAAAAAGATGACCCTTTTGTTTGAGTTATTGTTTTATCCTTCTGTTTCTGATTCCTTCTTTTCACTGGCCCAGTGCTACATTTGGTAATTGATATATATGTTAAGAAGTCAAGCTCTTGATATCGATAGAGCATGGTATTAAGAACATTTCTGAACTACTGTTCTGCTAAACCTCATAATTCTGGTGCCTTTTGGCAGATACATTGTTGGTCTAGCTGGCCCACCTGGTGCTGGCAAGTCCACTGTTGCCTCTGAAGTTGTTCGACGTGTTAATATGCTTTGGTCCCAGAAGCACACACAAGATACTGTACGACTTCCTGGTGAGGAAATTGCAACGATGCTTCCAATGGATGGTTTCCACCTTTATCGCTCCCAGCTTGATGCAATGGAGGTTTGTTATCTGTGACCCTATCTGAATTTGGTTGCTTTCTCAAATTGTTAATTCTAACTTGTTAACTCTAATGTGCTTGTAGGATCCAAAGGAAGCACATGCAAGAAGAGGAGGTGTGAAATGTTATCTATTTGACTTGTTTCAATAGCCAGTTTTAATGTAAATACTAACATTTGAATTGATAAATTTAGCACCATGGACATTCAATCAATCACTTCTACTGAAATGCCTAGAGACCCTAAGAGCAGAGGTATTTACCAACGTCCTGCAATGTGAGTTGTAGTAGAGTAATAAATAGCATTTGGTTGATCCTTTAAACATCTTGGTTTGCAGGGTTCAGTTTATGCCCCATCATTTGATCATGGTGTTGGTGACCCAGTCGAGAATGACATATTTGTGAAGCCACAGTAAGTAAACTTTACAGCTTGCAGAAATACTTGGGTGCTATTCTTTTAGTTATACTTCATGTATACCATGCCTGAGTGGGTCTTAGAATACTTCAAAAGTGTTGGAGTAACCTTCAAAATATTTTTCTTTCTTGAATAGTCATGCTCATTCCTAGTTGTAATTTTCTTCCACTCTTTCCAGTATGCATGTGTTATCAAATAGACATGCTCATGAAAAATCTTCATGTTTTACTTTTATATCTTCATATTAGATTATACCCTGCAGCCTTGTAACTTAAATGCTAGCTATGTGCTAGTTGCTAATTACTGTTATCTTGGCAGGCACAAAATTGTGATAGTTGAAGGGAATTATATATTAATGGAACAAGCTGTGTGGAGCGAAATCAGAGACTTCTTTGATGAGAAATGGTGAGT
The DNA here is from genome assembly GCA_000970635.1 of Eragrostis tef. Classification (NCBI taxonomy): domain Eukaryota; kingdom Viridiplantae; phylum Streptophyta; class Magnoliopsida; order Poales; family Poaceae; genus Eragrostis; species Eragrostis tef. The sequence goes on from LAPY01000190.1 coordinate 109,786, forward strand.
AGACATTTCATGGTTGTAGATGTCTTCCGCGCTTTGTCATCTCCACAAAATCTTGAACGCTAGAAAACAATGTTCCTAATGGTATTTTGTTTTTCTTTGAAACAATCTACCTTTTAAGGTTCATCGATGTTGACATTGATGTCTCCATGCAAAGAGTGCTCAAGAGACATATTGCCACAGGTTTGCTGTTGTCCATAGTTCCCTTTCAGGACTTCACTCTTTAGGCATCTTATTCGTTTCTTTCTATTTTTCTTGACAGGAAAAGAGCCAGATGTAGCTGCATGGCGGGTAATTCCTTCTTCCCACTCTTTTCATCCCAAGGATCATGCCTGCATGATTTTAGATAAATGCCACTACTGTTTCTTTAAATGGGCCGTCTTAAGTTAACCTCTGCCTATTATATATACACTGCATTCTGAACTTAATGCAGCATAAAAATGGTGCTTCTCCCTCTGGCAATTTAGAGTTGTTATTAAATTATATATTGCCTTTTCATGATAAAAACCTGCATGCATAGCTGTTTTCCTATTTCAGCTTATCAAGTTCAACTGAAGACACTGACTAAAATTCATTTTCCTCGCTGCAAAGTACCTGAATATTGCAAGTGTCTTAAAACGTTCCTTCTTGTGAATCAGATCTCTTACAACGACAGGCCAAATGCAGAGCTTATCATGGAATCAAGAAAGAACGCTGATCTTGTAATCAGATCATTGGACTTCTCAAGCTAGACTAGAGTCCACTTTTCTTTGATGGATAGTTAGATTTTAGCTCGATAATGCTGAGATGAAGGCACTAATAACGGCTGTTTCAATGGAGACACTTGTACATATAATAAGCAAAATTCTTGTTTCCATGGTCTTTCTGTTCATGTAATAAGCTATTCTTCATCAAATTGTTCTCTCTTTTTTTTTTCCGGGACTTCATCACATTGTTCCTGATGTACAGTCGAGGAATTATTCAGTGATTTATCTGGATTCTTTTAATAAAATATTGTTAATCCATGTGTTCTTGTCATCTTTTATTCTTTCAAAAGGAAATAGGAGGACTTTTGCTTTTGGACGGTAGGAAAATTATTGTCCAGGACTACATTAATCATTTCCGTATTTTACTATTGAGTGAATTGCATTGGTGGTACCATAACTTGTGAGGTGGGTGCGATTTAGTCACATAACTTGAAAATTGCTTGGTTAGGTCACACAACTTGTTATGACGGTACAAATGAAGTCATAAAGCATACCTTAACAACATATTTTGCTCAAATGGGACCAAATGACAACCATCATGTATGCAAAAATATGGCACATGAACATATATGGCATGACTTGAGCTAGTGGCAATGATAATGAAGAATTTTACTTAGTTGAGGTAGTGGCATTGATAAAAATGAATTCAGCAGAATTTGCATGTGTAGGAAGAAAACAAAGTGAATTTTGCCAAGGCCACGTGAAATATGTGTTGTTGAGACATATGAAGTCATCAACTAAATATATAATCTTAGAATAAGTTTGTATAGAGCAAAACAAAATCAAGGTTCAATATGTATTCGAAAACATGCACCCAAATAACAAGTTGTGTGATCCGATTGAGCAATTTTTAAGTTATGTGACTAAAACGCACCCACCTCACAAGTTGTTGTACCACCAGTGCAATTTACTCTTTACTATTTTTTGGACTAATGTTTGTACAGTTCCTTCTTCCACCTGATAGTGAAAATGCTTGCAAAGATCAATGTTTCTATTTTTTTAAAAAGGGAGAATATTCCATAAAACTCTGGTTTACAAATTGCCATGCATGACCCTGAAATTCCCATTCAATATTTCGATGGTAAAAGCTTATGGATAAAATATGTCGACCTTCGGAAACAACTTACCCAGTAGTAGTTCATAACAAGTTACCCAATGGTTCATCAAAAGATGCTGCGTCGTCGGGAGTGAAAAATAAATATATATCCATAGCAACTTCTGTTTAGTGGACAATTTCTTGATAGGAGCAGCACAGATTGTCTTCAAAGATGGACAAGCGGGACTTGAAAAGACTCAAAGCTGCCATCATTGTAAGGGGACATGATCTCCAAAGGGAAATATGTTTTGCTTAGTTTATCACATGTAAAAGCACCTTTAGTTGGGAGGAGATACTCCATTGCTAGGAAGGTGCAGCTGAAAGTTACCAAAAATCATGGCAACAACTTCCAGCACTTCAAGGTTTTTCTGCCCCCCTCTATCTCCCCTCTCTCTAGAAAACAGAGTAAAGAATACCTCAACTTTAGGCAGCAGCCAACCTTGCATCCTTTGTCATGGCATGGGGCACAATGCACCAAACACCGGTTTTGCAAGCATAGAATAGTGGCAGCAGACAGCAAAAGATGCAGCGAGGTGTGATGCCTCATAATAATAGTGAGAAGCTGGGAAATTTGTAGGGGCTGATCAATATAAAACACAGAGCCCCATCATAATGCACATGGCATGCTTCTGGTCTCCAAGTTGGCTCCACATATAAAACACACACAGCCAGGTCGGCACAACGCTGTAATGTCTATGCACCACAAAACAAAGTATCTACCTATATCTCATCATGGAATGAATAATGAATACTCTTGTGATTCCGTCGAACAGTGTTAGCATCAAAACGAAAATAACAAGATATATATGATCATACAGTACAATTCAACACCTTGCAATATATAAATATTTGTTCCATTGACAAACCATGGTAATTAAACAACTTTAATGGACAAGATGCAATAAGGCCCCTTGATTAGAGCAGGGTGCCTTTGCATTTTGTGCCAAGAAGAGGTTGGAAAAAGGAAGAAGAGGTAGAGCAAAAAGACATTGTTATGGGACAGGTACATGTTCACGGCTTCGCTCTTTCGTATATGACAAGATGAGACTTGAACACTGACTGACTCACTGGAACAGATAGAACAGTTTGACACACCAACCAAAATGACTTCACTGATCAGGAGGTACAGGGCTTGCATTGGAGGACACAGGGAGTAATGTATGATACAGGGATGACCAAAGCTATAGGGACTGGTTCTGCTCGCATCCGATGGCCAGATGCAGGCGTCCATCTTCATCAGCTTCTGTTCTTGCATTTCTCCATGGCCCTTGGTGCTGAAAATAATTGTCACCATGCATTGTTATGTCAGGTTACAGAGTCACTTCAGAGAATTTTACATCTCTGCCAATCTAAACTTATTTTGAGATTGTATATATGTACTCACCAAGGCCAATGGCTTCTGATCCCTTCATGATCCGGAGACGCTTGCACGACTCAACGAACATCCTGAAATTTTCACATCCAAAAATGAGCAGGGAAGCTGATCAAGCGTACTCTACGATAGATTTTTTGAGCGCTAGAGTTAATTTATTGGATACAGAAGTGGTAGTACTCACTCCCATGGAACGTCGCCGACGAGCATCCAGTCGCCGTCCTTGTCCTCGTAGGTTGGCACGTACTCAGAGCCGTTCAGCAGATCAACCAGCTTGCTCTCGTTCATGCCATTCATCCCTTGAGACCCACAGCTTCCTGATTTATTTGGGGAAGTCAAAGCAAGTGTCAAATCTCAACATCAAATCCGTTAATATATAACAACTGGTTTTAGAGTAAATAAACAAAATCCATGGTTGTTGATGAACGATATCATCATGGGTTCCTTTTCCCTAAGACGCACGCCGATCAACACGTGGATTAGTTTAGACATGGATGCAGAGGAGAAGAGCACATGGCAATGATGAGCCAACCGAGCTAACTGAAGCACGCATATGTACATGATCATGATCAGCTAGACCTACAGAACGGCAGAGAGAGGACGAGATACTCGATCCGTGTGTGTTGGAGGGACAATGGCATTATGCTAGCCAGGACCGACACCTACCAATGCAAGGATGCAAATTATGGAGTGCACTACTGGCAAAACCACATGGCGGCCACCACCACTATCACCGCTACCACACATGCGAATGCCAATGCAATCATATATCCAAACTCCAAGCCGTGCAACTAGTAGATAGCTTTACAAACCAGCTAGCTAGTTGAGAAAATGTGAATTTATAGAATATATTTCGTGCGTAATTAATGTATGTGGTAAATATATATTTACCAATGGTGAAGGAGCTGAACATCTTCTCGAGCGCCTTGGACAGCTCCTGGTAGCTCTTGTACATCTTGAGGTCCACCTTGCGCAGGTACGGCGCACCGTCCAGGCTCACCTTCACGAACGCGGCGGCCGTCGACGACTTCTCAAACCAGCTAGCTAGTTGAGAAAATGTGAATTTATAGAATATATTTCGTGCGTAATTAATGTATGTGGTAAATATATATTTACCAATGGTGAAGGAGCTGAACATCTTCTCGAGCGCCTTGGACAGCTCCTGGTAGCTCTTGTACATCTTGAGGTCCACCTTGCGCAGGTACGGCGCGCCGTCCAGGCTCACCTTCACGAACGCGGCGGCCGTCGATAACTTCTCGCCGGCGTCGACGTCCTTGCCCTTCTCGGCCTGCACGGACATGATGTTCTTCCGGAACGAACGCACCGGCGGCCATCCAACCACCTGAGCCCTGCAGGAAAAAAATGTTACCAACAATAATTGTTTTTCTGTCAAACGTAACATCACTAATTAATCTGAAGATTAAAAGTTAAAACACAAACTGACGACATGTACTATATTTCAGAATATTCTAGTGCAAATTGCATGCAACTTAAAAACTGTCTCCTTTTGCTTTCTACCTATATCTTTTTCACATCATTTTGTTTTCTACTTTGGAGCATGTAACATATGTGTATGGATCAGCTCGACTTTGTGTGGTCCATGGTACTATTGGGAGGAGAGGCATCAATTTTTTTCATGGAAAAGGGGGAACCTTTCGTGGTGGCACACATGTACTGCTACCTTCCAATTTGCCACCTTTTGTCCTCTCATCTTTCATGCATCCAAGTAAAATGTTGTATCTACTTCAGTATATTTTACACCATTTCTTTTCTCCTCGTTGCAAGTTCTAACCAACACATCTTCCAAAACGACGATAACGAACCAAGTAAAATGGGAGACAAGCAGATCTAGGGTGCTTATCCATGAACAGTGAGCCCAAGGCAGGAGGACCAAGCATGCAAATGCACGTACCAATTATTTATTTACTGATATCCACTACTACCCCAATCATCTAGCTAGCTAGTTTGGTTATCGATCGATCAAGATCAAACAGCAAGTGAAGTGGAAATGATGTTGATGTGGACAAAAATGACACTGTGGCAGAAAGAGAGAGGAGAGAGAGGAAATGAAAAAGGCCGCAGCTTAGCGGCTTTCTTTTATCGTGTCGGCACTAGGCGCTGTCTCCCGGTGCCCCACACGTAACATGCCGCTGTCCCTCCCCTTCTTGTACACGGACCGATCGGTGCGCCTATCGATGAATAATAAATCTCGTGTCCTGCTAGATCCAAGCTGTGTCTCGCTTCCGATCGAATTCGCATGCAACGCCCTGATTGAAAGTTTGGTGTGGTTTTTGCTTTGCATACTAAGCTTCATTAAGCACGGTTATTTGTTGCAAGTTACATACTTCGTAGATCTTTGGAAACGTAGTATGTCTCTGTTTTTGAAGTTTTGGTAGCATTTGAGAGAGAGAGCAAGTATCATTTTCTCGCAAAAGTTTGTTGCATTTTCTTGTGCCAGGGTATATATGAAAAAATAAGAACATAAGCTATGTACGGTATGGCATGGACATGATGGCAAAGTAGACAGAAACGATTAGGATTAGCTTTTGATTGTACTGATAAACACGAGAGGTTGGTTGATTAGGCATTAGGGGTTAACTTTTCTCAACATCAAAGTGGTAAACTAGTAGATGCATGAGCATATGAAGAGACAATTAAAAGAAGATGGTTACATGCATGGAGATTATTAGTGTCATGCACGTACGGAGATCAGGGGAGAGGAGGAAAAGCAGAGAGGACGACGTACTTGGGCGCGCGCGGCTTCTCGGCGGGGTCGGGCTGCGCCGCGGCGGCGGTGACGACGCTGCTCTGGCTCGGCGACCGCTTCGCCGCGGCCACGTCCTCCTTGACCGCCTCTTCCTCTTCCTCCTCGACGGCCGCGGCCGCCGGCTCCAGCTTCAGCTTCAGGTCGATGGTCTCGGCGAAGCCCCTCTTCCCGGAGGAGCTCCTCCCCTCGCCGTCTCCTCCGCCGCCGCCGCCGCCGGGCAGGCCGAGCCGGAGCTCGGTCGCCTCGAACCCCAGGTCCGTCGCCATTGCTGCAGCCACCTCGCTCAGCTCAAACTCTTTAATTTTTTCTTCCTCCTCCTCCTTGCTTGCTTGCTTGCTTTCTCCTCTACTGCTCTGCTTCTTGCTTTAGCTTCTTTTGCTTGGCTTTGAGAGAGAAAAAAGAGAGAGGCTTGCAATGTAAAGGCATGCACGGCGACGGAATGGAAATAGATAAAGAGGAGCAAGGGGCCGGGAGTAATAATGCCAGCAGGGTGTGGGTGTGTAGTAGAATAATAGGGCCATGATAATGCGTTGCATGGCCGCCCGGTTTTGCACATACCACCTGCGAAATCATGCCTTTTTGCATCTTTTTTCAGGGCGGCCCGGCCATTTATTTTCTTTCTTTTTCTCCTGGCTGGCTGGTGTAAGAAAACGTACACACGCGCGAAACCGCACTCAAACGACACATGAACGTGTCTGGCATTACTAGTTACACACCTAGAAACTCACCTAGCTAGTATATGATGAATGAATGGGTTCAATTCGTTGCATACAACTAACACTCATGTATGCGTGCAAAAGATGATGCTAGGACTGAATCTTATCTCATTATGTAAGAAAGGATCGAATCTTATCTACACTCGGCATGTAGAGTTGTCTACGGTCATGAGTGACTCTACACTCGGCACACTACCAGCAAGAAAGGTTCCAAGGGCTGCTTGTTTAATTAGTTTACCACATGGGTTTAGGCTTCAGCATGGACCACTTTGTAAAAAGATGGTTAAGGTCGGCTGCCATCATGATTTTCACAAACCTTTCTTTAGTAGCTGCTCTTGAGTTTTAGAGGGAAAAAATAATGCTGGTTGCCAATTAAGACCAAACAATTGTACCTTTTATTCTGTATATCCTTGCTTACCTATATATGCATATGTTTGCTGTCCATTTTTCTGACTTATAATATAGCAACCGCTAGCATTTAGCTTTTATGTGCTCAACAACACACGAAAAAAGGGGAATTATTTTTTTCTTTTAAACAAACAACATCGATCACATCTAGTGTGGCGATTCAGTTGCTTCTAATGCAAATAGGGTTCTGAGTTTTCTAGAGTCTACTTACATATAAGTGGCACAATAGCTCGAATACTTTTCAGAAAAAAATGCGTTAAACTTATTTCGTTACACTTATCTGGTAGAAGCAAGAAGGTTTAAAGAAAAAGGTAAATTATATGCCTTATATGCTAACTTAGAACGCTAGCCCAGATATGAAAATGTCGTGAAGCATGAAGGCAGTATCATCTATGCTAACTTAGTACACTCAGAGCCACAGAATTTAACAAATTTGTGGTGATCAACTTTGAGCACGTTGGCATTTTAGCATTATAGCCAAACAATTTTCGTTAAAGAAAATTGATGGATTACCGACATATGCGACAACAATTCAAAGAGACACAGTTGCGTGATCACTCAACTATTTTCCTTTTGCAGCATTGGAGCACCAAACAGTTGGTTGATTAGTCGCAAGAGGGACGTGTGAGTAGTTTGGTCCATAGGGGCAGGCAGCCACGAGAGGACATGAAAAGGGTGTTCAGTCAAGTCCAGTCTAGCCCAGCTGGAATCCAAGAGAATTTGGAGATCGCACACGCGGGAAAAATGACCACGCGGACCACAAGGTGGGGCCAGTAGTACGCGGGTGGGTCCATGTTCCTGACGGGCCCACATGATAGTCACGTAGGAGTATTTTTCAGACCTCTAGGCAAGAATTTACTTTGGCATGGCGTACAAGAAGAAGCTCCTTCATTCCAATCACATTTTTGTTTCCCAAGAAAGGAACTCACTGGTCTACATCCTCGACGTTAAGTCCCTAAGGTATTATACAAGAGTTCGAGGGCTGGATTATTTTCTACTCGCATGTTAAATTTTGAGGCCAACTACTTTGGCCTGTTGCATTTTATGCCAAGAATCCAAAAGGTGGCCTGTAATGTTGCCCAACTATGAGAATTCACGTGGAGTTTATATGACTTAAAAGTCTCAAAGTAGTTTCTTTTCGCACTCCCAGAGAATATTTTTATTCTTGATGTTTGGATAAGCTGATTAGTTCAAATTTGTGCTGATTAGTCTGTTCTAACAATAAGAATAAAAAACCAGATGCAATACACCTCCTGGCAAGAGCAAAAAGTTCACTTAACTTTCAAAGAGGACAAAGACAAGGCCAGGAGCATAGCACGTACAAAATTACCCCTAATCCAACTGTAAATTCGTCTCACGGGTGGTGGGCCCGAGACTTTCATGGTACACATTTTTTCTAGGATCTTTCAAGGAACACATGTGAGGAGATTCTGGCGGGTGGGCCCGGGAACGGCGACCATGTGAGCCTGCCGCCGTGTCTCTCTGTTTCCCGTCT
>LAPY01000190.1:119233-130967 GCA_000970635.1 Eragrostis tef
GGGGCCCCTGCCGCCGTGTCTCTCTGTTTCCCGTCCGCGAAACTAGTTCGCGGACTTCGAAGGTGCACCGTGCACGTCCCTCTGCAATGACAAGTGGACCCGAGTTTGTTACTGCTTTTGTTTTGTTCAGCCCCAGGTGCTTTCTCTCCCTGTGGTACGTGGAAATTTTCCCGGCCGGCCGGTGTAGTCTCACCTAAGCTTGGGTTGGGTTCATGTCACCTTCTTCTATGACGGCTTAAATCCCTGTTTAGGTTGAAAGAAGGCCGGATTAAGGAATTGCACAATCAATGCAAGGAACATGCATGCATGCATGGGGAGGAGGAGGACATCACACGTGTGAGCCCGATGCGACACCCCTTTAGTTCGTTAGTCAGTGACCAACCACTGTTACATGTGTAGCTGATTGACCAACTAATAATTAATCAGCACGAACGAAAGGGACGCACGGTAGCTAGTACGCATGCATGCATGCAAGCGTGATAAGGAAAGGTAAAAATCACAATCCATCAGCAGCTGAACGTACGTGAACGTGATAGCCGTACCTTAGCCACGTGAACTTCGTATGTACCATATGGTCAGACCCATACTATACCTCATCGAAACGCGTATGTATGGATAGATATACGTATGGCTGATGAGTTACTTGCGTACGCTGGATCATCGATTAGCTAGTAGTACTATCCTGGGTATGGCCTGAATTGAATGGGCGACAGTGAAGCTTCCCTGTCGTGTGCCATACTCCACGACGCCCTGTCTGATTTCTAGTTTTTTAAAATATGTTTGTGGATATGTGAATAAATGCTGGTGATGCGTCACATATATGCGACTGTTTCGGTGTGGCGACAGGCCAGCTAGCGAAGTTACTGTAATAAGATAAGCTACCTGTCTCAGAAAAACACACACACAGAACTTGCTGTCTGTCTCGTGACAAGTTCAGTGGGTGTACACTCTCAGCCACGTCTAACTTTCTAACCTTGAGGTAGTAGTGACACAGAAGTACTATCATATATGGTCAACGATGACGCGGACATGTAATATTGTTTATAATCGAGTTTACTAATTACTAACTGCGTTTGGCTGTGGCCAACAATGTATACGTGGCCCAGGCATGCATGTCTGTGCTTGTGTGGCAGAAGAAACCAGAAGAGATCAGGACAGCTTGCTAGGGGACCATCTATGAGAATGGCCTTTGCCTTGCTGCCGCACATATGGATGCATCTGCCATGCATGTCGATCGATCCATGTCAGTGAAGAAACGCCAGTGTGTCCGCCGCTGACCTTGCCGGATGATGAGGAGAAGCTGATGGAGAACGACTGATCGGTCCATGCCAGGTATGGGTTCTGTCTGTTCGCCCATGAATCGCCCATTTTTCTCTGGAAAAACTCTGTAATTATGGTGCCACTTGTTCCGTCCCATATCTCCGCTGGCTCAGACGCCGTCTCATCAAGAAATTTGGGATGGTTGCAGATTTCGCTTTTATCCAGAAAGATCGAAGTGGACCTAATTTGTCTAGTTGTCTGTCAACCCAGCCCCAGAAAGAATTCAGTTTCTGAAATTCATGACGGTGTTCTGCATGCATTTTCGTCCCGACTACATTAGACGTTTGCTAATTAGGAGTGGCTAGCACGCACAAGCAAGTATATATATTCCTGTTTCGGAACCCCATCGAAAACAAGATGGTGGTAGTACTTGCAAAACTCTAGACGCATTTGCTGCGGACATTATTTGTCGTGTCGAGATGCATGCACCGCCTCTGCTTAGTTCTTACTCCACGCATTTGTTGTTGTACACATGCGCAGGCTTATATAGGCCCTGCGGCACAATGCTGGCCCGTCCCGATCAAACACGAGCACGCGCCGCCTGTACGTGCTCGTACACTATCGTACACAAACACACAAAGGGCGTACGGTGCTCATCACGGAGAGGACATGCAACTGCAAGTTTTTATGTGGTCAGGTGCGATGAACCATGCATGTCCATGCATGCATCACCAGTCTGTGGATGGACGCGTGGCACGAGCTGCACCGTCGTCGATCGTCCCAGTGATTATTGAGAGTTTGGGTCGCCTTTAATTTGTTTAGGTGGTGTTTGAATCCTTGTTACCCCGCGGCACGGCACGACGCCGCTCGCCAAATCGATTGATGTGCTGCGCGTGCATTGCATTTGCAGTGCAAGCTAGCAGAGATACATGTACACTGCACCTAGGTAGCCTCTCTCCATGATCTGTCTCCGAAGACTGCCGTGATCCCGTATATAAATGCGCGCCAAAAAGGCTAACCAACGCACGGCCGCGCTTGGCCTCTCGTGCATGAGCGCGCGTGTGCATGCGCTGTTAATTAATTAACCTTGGCATCTTCACATGCATGCACGGGCAGCACATCATCGATCTCTCTTCCCTGACTGACAGATCGGCTGGTCTTAATCATCATTCATAGTCAAAGCTAGTGAAACTGAAGCAAGGCCACGCGTCAAATCTCGAAGCAGGCGATACGTACTACACGGCGCTAGCTAGCTGGAGACCATGAGAATGATCTCCCCCTTTTTTTTGGTGCTGCACGGCATGACAAAATTTGGACAATTTCCCAATCGATCGACATGTCAAATCCGTACCGGCCGGTGGTGTGCCGCCCCCTCCTAATCTTGTTCGTGTGGCTCCAGTTCCATTGCGTCCGTGCTCGAGCGTCAACGTTCCTGTGCACTGACAGTTACCCGGCCGGCAGTGCCCGCCGGCAACAACCGTGCGTACGTTTAATTACGAGTATAATGGCGACGTTTACGTGCAATCGTGCGCCATTGACACTGACGCCAAGCCAAGCTATCATCAATCCATCGACAGCCCGGTACTGCGACTTAACTCGTCGACGTGGACGTAGAAGCTTGCAAATCCATCGAGTAGCTGCAACCCCAAGCATGCGTAAGTAGTGTGGGCTAGATTGTACGAATAGCGGCTACATGTATGTATGCTTGCGAATTCTCACTAGCTTGCAGCTTGCTAGCTCGCCACTTGATGAGCAATTGTCGCTGTCATCCATGCACACTCAATTCCATGCATGTAAGCCGAGATCGAATGCGACATGATCGATTGAGCGCGAATACGTACGGATCGCTGTTGCAGTCATGCAAAATGAACGCGCGCGCGCCCATCCTCTCGTGTTCGCCAATGGAGTGGGCAAGCAACAATGAGATCGATGGCGATGCATGGGGAGGGAGATGGAGCTGTATCTTTCATGGAACTGCAGCTCGATCACCATGTCGCTGGTCCAATTCTATCCGAGCTGGTGGGGAATCATTCAGCTGGCTCATCATCAATCTGGAGCAAATGTTTCCTTGAAATCCTCTGCATGTAATTTACTTGCTTGCGTTGTGAACGGGATGCGATCGTCCAAAACACTCACATGTTCGCAGACTTTTGCAGCATGCACATGTGTTTCCAAAACACTCACATGTTGCACAACGGCACGCCTAAAAAAACTATGAAGTGTGTGAACATGCTCAGTAGGCGCTGTTGTTTTGGTAAAACCAGCAGCTAGCTAGCTCTAGCTAAAGGTGCATGAACATAACATGCACATATGCTTCAGTACTCGTCGAAAATCACGTACACTAACATATACTGCAACGGTTAGCCAACCGGAAGGCTAAAACCGGGGGCAGCTGGGATGGAAAAAATGTGCTACTTTATGTACAGGTTCAATCTATCTAACCCATGCATGTTCCAAGCTACTGATCACACGGTCTCACCGTCAACTAGTAGTACGAAAATTCGGTACAGGAACGAACTCGAGCAAACGCACTAGTAGTAATCTATGCTCCTGATGTAGGCCGTTGTTACAGCACAAAGCATCTCCAAAAACAGCAAACAAACCAGGAGAACAAAATAATTGGTTGGTAATCTATTTCTAGGAACACATGTACGCCATCAGTACATGCACGGAACAAAATTTAATGTGGCTCCTGCACCAGCATCGTCGAGCACGCTCGCGGCATCTAGTCGGTGCAGTTGATCATCGTGCATGTGTATCAGGTCAAGCGAGCATGCAAGAACAAACAGTCAAACATGCACCGCCCTAATTCCCCGCCTCAAAGCCCGATCGAAAAGATTCTGCACATTTCGTAATTTAAAACCCCCGTCCACTGTACTTAACCGCTGCTAATGATCAGCAAGCTGTTCTTCGCATCTTTGCAAGCCTATAGCTCCTTCCGGAATCCAAGAAACTTCATGGTCGATCAGTGGGCGGCACGGACCGTACTTGACCTAATTGTTTTTCGTTTCATCAGAGGCACAAATGAACCTAACTGATGAGCTACCTACATGCATGCTACTAGTTTAAACAGATTCAAGCAGCAGCGCTTATTTTTCGCCGCGAATTCGAAAGATTCTTTGGTGATTATTCTAGCTCGTGTGTGTGGGAGGTTGCAGGAACATAAGGTATCTCGATTGGGATGGTCAAACGGATCGGACATGCATGGTGGTCGAAATTTCGGTGCGGTCGATCATGGGTTGTAGTAATGTGGCAGGGGAATCAAATTTGATTCTACTGAACATCAGCTAATTTGACCAATCGAGGCAGATTAGTTACCGAGGAAGAAACCGTATATAGTTCACTGCTGCATGGTAAGACTCAGCTGTGTACATATCTAGCAGTGGATTGATGCTGACAGGTGCTGTATAAAGAAAATTAATTACTGGAAATGGCACAAGGAGATTGGTGATCTTGTCAACATCTATATCTAGTGATCTGCACTTCGATCGAGTAGTCTTATCCACAGGGATCGTATTTCTTCCCTTTGCGTTAAATTGGCTGGTTTTGAATGCAGCAGTAATAATCAGGTGGATTAAAGTTGTGACAAGCTATAAAGCTCTTTTCTACACATTGTCATGACATGAACTTCAGCTAGATAAATGTGGTAAGTCTAGTCTCTGTTCAAAACAAGGTGCGACAATAAACTAGTCCAAAGCAGACAAGTTTTCCAGACCAAGCTTTCGGAAGCAGGACCACACACACCGTATGATATCCCATCAACGAATCAAGCATAGTTTACGAAAATTAGGGGACCACCGTGCTCCCACCAGAAGAAGATAAAAAACCTTGGTTAGTTAAAGGAGCAGCACTAGCGCAATTAACAACAATTTCCATGCAGTTTCCAAAGAAGAAAAGCATCGTTAAGCGGTTAAGGACGATGCTTTGCGAGCAAAATATAATTTGGGACCAATAAACAACAGCCCCCCACCAGGCCTTGCCTAGCTAGGCCCCATGGCCAACCAAAAGAAGCAAGGCTCAAGAAAGGAGGAGAAACAGGATGTAGTGGAGAGAGATAGAGAGAGATGGAAGAGATATGATCATGAGGGAGAGAGATAGAGAGGAGGAGATTAAAGCAGTGTTTAGACAAAGTGCCCGTATACTCCATGTTACATTGTTCCAATGCATATCTTATTCGACAATGGCAGCGCGGGAAAACAGTATTGTATGTAGGGAAGATGCTCCCCCGAGATCTCTAATGATAGCGCCCTAATCATGGCCGCGGCACACCTTGTTTGGTGTTGATTTTGTTTTGTTAGTGCTAATTGATCGCCCTGCCTGCTGTGCTGCTGCTTCTAGGCCATGGGTCCGGGTGGGGTACCGACGCACAGGATCCGCACCCGGGGGCTAGCGGATTGTAGGATCGTTATCTATACCGTACCAATAAAATCCAATAGTTAAAAACTGTCATTGTAGACTTGGTTGGAATTTGATCATAGTGTTAGATTCTAGCTAGCTTATTGGGTCGGGTAATGGAGTGCTGGTCTGACCCCCGCTAGCCCGGCAGAGTACGGGCTGCTTCGAAAGCGTTATCAATTTAGGATCCAAGAAAATAAAACCCGTGACCCGACGAATCTCTTGCGCGCCTACCGGGGCCACTGGGTCGGCCCGGCCTGTCTCGGGTCGGCCCGGCACGGCCCCGATGGCTGCACCCTACCCCGCAACCACCCCAGCTGTTTGTACGCGCTAGAGTGTGGACGCACATGCGTGCCCGGACCTGGCACGTACCTGCGCGTGTGCAAACACATGTGTGTGTGTGGCCTCACACGGCCACACGCCTCTCCCTTCCCCTACCTCTATAAAACTTGCTCCTCACACGCACAAACAAACGCACAGCTCACAAACTCATCTCACAGCTCACACAACACATCTTCTTCTGCTTCCATACATCGTCGTTGCAAGTTGCGCAACCACCGTCGCCGGAGAAGAGAGGGAGGAGCCTACGGACAAGCAAGCGAAGGAGAGAGAGGAGCAATGGAGGTTGCCACCGCCGCGGCGAGCTACGTTGATGACAAGGCGACGGAGCTGAGGCTGGGCCTGCCGGGCACCAACGTCGAGGAGGAGGACGAGGCGGCAGAGCGCGAGCTGAAGACGGCGGCGCTGCTGCCGACGCCGCCGTCGACGCCGCGGGGCAAGAAGCGCGACGTGACCGCCGGCTCCGACGAGGCCGCGGCCAAGCAGAAGCACGACGACTGCGCCGGCGAGGCCGCGCCGCCGGCCGCCAAGGCTCAGGTGGTGGGATGGCCGCCGGTGAGGTCCTACAGGAAGAGCTGCTTCCAGCAGCAGCCGAGCAGCAAGAGCAGCAAGCCGGCGCCGGCGCCCGAGGAGAAGTCCGTCGTCGCCTGTTCGTGAAGGTGAGCATGGACGGCGCGCCGTACCTGAGGAAGGTGGACCTGAAGATGTACAAGGGCTACCGCGAGCTTAGGGAGGCCCTGGAGGCCATGTTCCTCGGCTTCTCCGGCGACAACGCCGTCAACCCGGCCGACTTCGCCGTCACCTACGAGGACAAGGACGGCGACCTCATGCTCGTCGGCGACGTGCCCTTCGAGTAAGTCCTCCTTTCTCTTGCAATAACTATTTTTTTTCTCCCCTAGCTAGTTAATCATCATCATCTGCTGATTTAACTATCTGAGATTTAAGATGTTTGAATGGTGTCTCATGGTTCTTGTGTGTTGTGCAGCATGTTCATCAGCACCTGCAAGAGGCTGCGGATCATGAAGGGGTCCGAAGCGAGAGGGCTCGGCTCGGTGAAGAACAACTGATGATGCATATGTCGCGTGCACACGAACAAAAAAAAATTCTTTTGTTCTTTTGGAGCATGGGCATGTTGTTGTCACCGGCATCATCATCTTTCCTTGTCTCACTCTTGAACGGAGGCAGAAAGATGAAGAAAGGTCGACGGAACGAGGGAGAGTGCATCAAAGTGCACGCATGCGTGGATGTGTGTATGTGTGTGGCTTTGTTACTTTTTTTCTCTTTTGGTTTTTACTAGTATTCTCTTTTGGTTTTTACTTGTAGGTGTTAGTAGCAACACAAAAGGAGTGGAGGGTCGAGTTGGCTCTCCATGTGTGTTTGTACAAAGCAAAAGATCACTCTTTTTCTTTTTCCTTAAGTTATATCAGTTGTGTAACTGCAGGGAAGAACGAACAATGGGGGCTGTTCTTCCCTTTGATCAGTTTTTATCAATGTGTCGTTTCCTTTTGGTTGTGAAGCGCAAGAACAACATACACTTCTTCTTATGTGTTTTGGTTGTCGTGTGATGCGAGATGGGATTCTTTCACGGACCGGACACAAGTTTGTCATGCTCAATCTTCGGCATGAACAAAAGGGAACAACTTGACTATGAACACCTTTACTAAAAGGGAACAACAAAAATGCAGTAGAAACACTTGCCTCCTCCTCCTCCTCCTTATCTGTCATCCCTCTGAAAACATGTGCACAAGATTTACAAGAACACTTCTCATACTATCTGCGTTAGCCGCAAGATCCAGTTTAACCTTACTTAACCACCCCACTTGCATATGTCAAATGCAATAGGAGTAAGCAGGAGAGGCAGCGCAGAGCTGGTCAGTCATCAAGACTTCCCAGGCCAGGTGAGCGCTGAACCGATCTGGCCATCAGCCATGCTTGCACTTGCAGAGCCCATTCATTCAGATTTCCAGCGGCGGCAACACATGCCCCTGTCCACGCCTCGCCGACAGGCCGCATGTGGCGCACATGATCCCGGCGATTAAGGCCAAAGCTTCGAGAGGAAAAAGGCATCCAATGCCGGCCGGCATGGCGCACGGAGGAGGTCTCCCAGTTCTCGTCGTCATCATCCTCCGGATCGACCGGAGAGCATAGCGCCTGGAGGGCGGGCCCCACGTGGCGGCGACCTGCAGGGTCCCTGTCTGTCTGGCGACGCAGATTTTCCAATTTCCATGGCCCTGCCTGATGCCTGATGATGCATTATGAAGCGGTTTGCTGCTGTTAGGTTCAACGAGAGCTATTGGGCGTGTATTTATTTCGCAGCTTCCTAGCGAGCTGCAGGTTAGTGCAAGAACAGGCTGGCTGGCTGATGCAGAGGCCTTTTCGTTGTGGCTGTCTATCAATCTGTTTGTCTGCGCGATGTCGTTGCTTGGAGAAAAATTAGGATACTATACTATGTGTTGGGCAACTTGCCAACTTACGAAGAGATGGTTCTGAGGTCTGAACATATCACGCAACGTCTAACATATCATGCGACGCCTGAAAAAAAAGGAAGTTCAGATCTGCAGCTATCCATCTTGAAACGGTGTAGGGTTTTCGAGAACAATGAGCAAGCGGTTGGAACCATCAGTATGATACCAGGCCGAGGCATACCTCTTACGCATATAATAGAACCAAAAAAATGTGGCCCGAAGAACACCATACATCCTGCTTTAAGAACAGGGCTTGTTGATCAGATACTCTATTTGTATCCCTTGGCACCGGAGACCGGATGATTTGAACTCCTCTACGTCAGAGATTCAGTCCGCAGCTGGTTGCCCCTCTCCTGTCTCTTTCTTCCGTTCATTTTGAAGCCCTGCTGGCTGCCTGAATTCTGAATTTACTCCAGCTACAGGGCCAGTCCACAAACCAGAATAGTTGGTCATCGTACAATTAGTATGGGAAATTTGTCCCTAGGACACCGCTAAATGCTGGTTTTGTCTCTTAGACATCGCATCTCTTTATTTGATCTCATGGACACTCAGAAAATATGACATTTGTCCGTAGGACACTATGACAAAAAAAAGTGACTATTTCAACTTTTTTTTATCTCAATGCACAAAATACATTGCAACTTGAAATTTGGTGCAGGGTTACATTGTTGTATTTTCTGTTCATGTGATTTTTTCTTGATTATTTGCTGATTGTTTGCATAGTCTGATTTTTAAAATAAATATTATTTTAGTTCAAAAGTAATGCAAATTATCAACAATAAATATGAAAAAAACTACATGCGTAGGGAATACAGTAACATATGCATGTGCCAAATTTCAAGTTGCAATGTATTTTGTGCATTGAGATAGAAAATTTGAAAATAGTCACTTCTTCCGTCATAGTGTCCTGCAAACAAAAAGCACTATTTCACAGTGTCCACAAAACCAAAAACAGAGATGTGGTGTCTAGGAGACAAAACCAGCATTTAGCAATGTCCCACAGATTAATTTCTCAATTAGTATAGTTATATCAACTACGAAGCAATTGGATATTAATGAGATGCCACACCATTTTTGTGCTGACGACCGAGCTATTTCAATGTTGGCAGACTAGAACTGCAATTGCAACATAAACATCCATGTGATGCTTAGCATGAAAAAGGGTATCCCAAAGAATCTCTTCTGTCATGCTACAAAGTTGTTGGGCACACATTTGCCCAGTTCTATTCTAGCAGACTGGCTGAAGACAACTCGATAAGTGATAATATCCCTCTGCTACACCAAACATAGGCCATCAGCCAAACAACGGGTCCCAGTTCAACACCAAAAACGAGCAGTACGGAGTGTCATATAACGTGACGGAAAAGTCAGGTAAAGTGACGATTTTTCCTGCTCTGATCTTAGTTTCAGCGAGAGAGGAAAATAGACTGCTGCTCTGCCGTATCTGCCCACGTCGTCCTATTTTTGTGGGCCTCGCAGCTTTCTGGCCTCAGCCCGAAAACCTTTTATTTTCGGCCTTCTTTACTAATGGGCTGCTTGCTTTTACAGTTCATTAAAAAAAATCAAGCCCACCACCAATCTCATCAGACAGCAAGCAGCTTCGGTTTCCCCCATAATCATTCCTCCGCTTCAATTCAGTTCTACGGAAACCCGTCTAGTCAATTATCAAAAGCATCTGCTGCTCCCCCATAATTGCTAGACTGTATGCACCACAATATGATATACCAATCCGACGGATCAAAATCCGGTAACGCCAATATCGACCACAACCACGGGTCAGCAGTCATTGACAACCGGCGTGTCTTAATTTGATGTGCCAATTTCTCATCCACCAGCAACAACAGTCACGCCACTGGGATGCAGAATCCAAGATTCCTGAAAAACCTAACCATGCTGCTGTTCCAGGCATCATTTAAATTCCCAGGACAGTGGCACGGGAAGATCAGATATTCAGATGCATGCACAGGCATCAGGAGAACGACGGAACCCTTGAGATTTTTGATGCCGGATGGGACCGAGGACGGCGGCGTCCGACGTGTCTGGTGGCGTTCCAGGGAGAAAATATCAGCCCCAAGTGCCAAATCTGATTGTCGTTCTTCTACAACTTTGCTGACTTGTTAAGCCTCCCGGCCAACAGAAAGATACGGTAGGACCCGTGCAAAAAATCCACATTTGACGGACAGAAACGCCCCTGCCCGACCGCGTGGTGGATCCTTCCGGCGGCCACTTGGCCTGCAAGTGGAGACGAGGACGCCCTGATTTTTGTAACAGGGGAATGAAGTGAACAAACTGACAGGGACGACACCTTGTCTGCAAGACTTTTCAGCATGAAATCTGAACTGTTGGTTAGATACTGAAACGTTGGAGGTTTCTGCTTGAAAGAGGCTTCTTTTGATGGATATTGTGAAGAGTTTTGTAAACAACAGTCTCAGAATCTGTGAGCAGATGAATAATTCGGCATCAAAATTTAAGAAGTCTGCATTCAAAGGTCATGGGGTGCACAAGCTACTGTTGAACTCATGCTTGCACAAGTGCACATGTCAAGTTTGGTTTAAAGATACACATAGTTAGGCTCTGTTTAAAACATAGTATGAGTTTTACAAGGTTAAGATGGTTCAGTGGTGGAGCTAGAACGAAAGGCAAGCAAGGTCAGATTGAAAAGCTAAATTGAGTTCTCTACTGATAAAATGCTCTTATCCGATTCCTATCATCGTTCGTGTCCTCAAATTTCTTCTCTTTTTTTATGGGGAGGGGGGTTCTCAAGCCCAGATTGTCCTAAACTTTGCTCCGCCCCTGCGGCAATACAATACTTATTTTTGCAATTTGTTTTTGAACCTTTCAGACTAGTCTTTGGCGAGATGCATCTGTGCAGCAAGAATCTAGTTAGGTACAATAATACGTTGGTAAGAATTATTCATTAGATACAAGATACTCTGAAGTCTAGACTAACACAAAACATAATCTCTTATAAGGCTATAACTGCTTTTGAAAGGCTATGATGTATCATTAGTCTTATCCTTTGAAATAAGGAAACCTTTAGAAAATATCTTGCTGATTGCCTATCATAGACTAACCTTATCATGGAATGAAACCGAAAAAGTGCCACTTCTTGAAGCTTAACCCAGCTCCAAACATGGGACAGTTATACACCGTACTATACCTGCATTTTGCTTGAAAAAAAGCTAGGAAAAAAATGTACAAAAGGACAAACAATGCCAAGGGCACTATCGGAAAACGACCCACTGCGCTGTGCGCTCGCCACTGGGCTGGCAGTT
>LAPY01000191.1:3264-28370 GCA_000970635.1 Eragrostis tef
GCAGATGAATGCGGCTCCGGCGGAGACGAGGCGGCGCCACCGGCGGCAGGTGCCCGCGCAGCGGACGAGGTCGGCGAGGTCCGGCAGGCCGGCGAAGATGCCGACGAGGATCTCGTCGCTCAGCGGCGTGCCGCCGTCCGCGATCGGGCGCGCCCGCTTCGAGGGCTTGCGCCGGGCGGACAGCCAGCCCCTGCTGCTGCACGGCTCCTCGGCCGCCAGGGACGAGTAGGACCGGGTGGAGCGGCGTGATCGGCGCGGCGGCTGCATCGTCCGTCGCTTTTGGGTTTGCGTGGTGTCCAGGTTAACCGTCTCGTCGATAGATCGTGGGTTCGCGGACACGTTACCTCCATACTCCTATCTATCTACAAGTATGGATTTTGCTGCTAGTTTTCGTGACACGGACTTTGGTTTCAAGGTTCTATTTGTACAGGACAGGATCGTGCGTCCCAATTTTACGCAGACTCTCGTCGTATCACAATTCAGGCCTGTTCCAATTGTCGCATCGATGGACTCTTGATCGACACTTTCCCAAGATACGCACGATGACATGTCGTACCAGTACCACTTTTGTTACCTTCACGATTTCCATTTATGCAGTGGTTAAAATAAAAAAAAAACACACTTTGGGTTTGTTTAGAGGGTCTGCCTCCACAGCAGGTGACTGAGATTTTGTCCATGTCTCAGTCAAATTTTGTTGCTATTGGATCTGCATCCAACAGACAAGATTGAACCCAAGATCGACTGAGATTTTGTATTATGCTTAGTCAAATTTTGTGGGGACGACACAGAAACTAGTTTTTAGACCGGGTCTGACATGTATTCGAAACCCGTTAAAGCAGAAACAAATTATTTGATTTTGTAGGTGCTAAAATTTTGTGACAGGCGGGAAAATTTTGTGGGTTGGATTTTTTTGGTTTTGTGGTCTTTCTTTGTGGGCCCTTGTTACGCCAAGTTGGGTTGGGCTTGGGTTGTTTTAGCAACCAATCAAAGGCAGAAAGCTACAATGTCGAGCATCTTACAGGTTTGAGATAATGACACAAAACATGAAGCCACTAGGGTTTGGATCCCAGATACTACCAAAAAAAAATAATACTACAACTTCATGCCAAACTAAGCAACTCTGTCTAGTCCCTGTTTTTTTAGCACATTCAGGTTCGACAGAACTCGGTAACTCGATGACTGATCTTCGACTCAGAGAAGTTTGGCATGCAACTTGCCTGAAATTCCCATGACTTCAAACTAGACTGATGATGCTCATCAATCGGTCCTTTTCCAATGCCACTCTTGTATGTGCATAGCAGGCCTGGTTTGCTCAACTCTGAAACCTAAATTCTTCATTCTAAAAAAGAACATCTTTGTGACCTGAAGAAACAGTACGATGTGACAATAGTCAATATGTGGAACTTTGCTTCCAATAAATTGATATAAATTGCTACTAATTTATAGGTCATAAATTTTTTATGAACAGAATACCAACACTAACAGAATACCACAAGGCCTCTTAATATATCTGAAGTCAAATGATTGAACCTAGCACTTTTAGTAGATGAAGAAGGTGCTCCACTAGGAGTAGCAGGTGTAGACACACAAAGCTATCACAAAAAAGCAAACAAAACAGCTGTCAGATCCAATTAAACTAAGAAAATGAAAAATTACACTTGCGGTATATTAATATTTCACCATACAGCATGCAAGTAAATTCAAACAAAACAATATGTAATTTCCTTGATGTATAATACAAGATGAGCATTATAAATGCAAACACTATTGAGTGTACATGCAGCATGCACTTGCTAGGCACATAATGCAGCAAGGGGCTAATATCAGACTAGCTCTACAAAATTAAAGGCAAGGAATAGCACCGATGTCCATGAACAACGCAGATGAAAGCAGGTACATATAGACACCTTCTATTGATGGCCTAGAAGATGAGGTACAACTTCATCTATCCTCTGAATCCTACACCCTTACTTATCTTCTAATCTACATCCACAAAAATGCTCATACATAGCAAACAATGCCGAGAGAGAGGCAAACAATGCTCAGACAGAGACAAGGACAATGATCCATGTGGAACAATAGAAAGAAGGACAAATCAATGATCAAGAAATTACAAGGGCATGATACATGGGTACAATCTGTTATGGTACAATGTACCATTAATGAAATGTGTCAAGCTACAAGGGATGCTTCGAAAGGGTTTGACTGGTTTAAATTCCTAGCTAATGAGCTAGACAAACTATCACATCAAGTGAAAATGATTCCTATTAGAGACGCAATCAAGGCACCATGTCAGTCAAACACAAGAAAAGAAAATACTCAATCATCAGCAGGAACAGTGGCGGCTGAAGTAGCACAAGGAAGTTGACCAGCCAAGGAGGAAATGGAGAGAGCAACCATGCAAGTTTGTTAATTAGCAATCTTGTATATATAAAAAAATTTACTTACAAAATAGTGGGTGATTTAAAAATACTCATAAAACAGACTCACACACATGTAAAACAAGATTTACTTTAACAGGTACTATTGTCTAATAGAAACTTATCATATTATGCTCTACAGGTTACTATCATGGTAGACAAGAGCAGTCGCAAAGAAACACAAAGTGCTTTAGCGTCTACAAATTTAAGGTATGAATGATATAAAATTACAAGATATAGTTTAGTTTTAATTATCAATAGAACTGACTATGCAAATTATGTGGAAAAATATCAGAAACCGCAAGACTATCTTACCAGACAAATATCCAATCCACAGAGGGTAACAATGTATTCTATCCATAGGATGATATGGAAAATGGAACCGAAACCAACATTTGCATGTGCAGAAATTGAGGTAGTTAAATTTCAAATATTGCAAATGCAGGATAAGCGCTGCTGCATGCAAGGATTGAAAATAAAAGCAATAATGGAATGACCACAATGAGCAATGGATGCAAGATTTTTAAGCACAAGCACCAATGAAGACAAGCATGCATTTGAAGCACACAAGCTACTGCAAATAAGGAGCACTATAAAAAATTCTACAAGTTATAAATTCTGTAATTCATACAGAGAAACTTTCATTTAGATATCTTCAAGTAATGAATGGTCAGGTGCTTAACATAGACTTGATAATTAGACTTAGCAGTACCATCAGACTGCATAGCAAAAACTATATTAGTTACCGAGTGTTTGCATCTGACTTGGCTAAATATCATAACAAAATGGAAACACTAAAATATAGTTATTAAAAAATGACAGGAACCTAATTATGTTACCTTAAAACAGTAGCATATATCATTTACAAGGAAGACAGCTTCAATGTCGAGCAGCGTTTATCATGTGAAAACTACTGTCACAGGAATAGGAAACTACGATAAATGAAAAGAAATGACACAATAACAAAAGCTCCCTTGTATTAGACATAGTTCATCCATGTTCCACTGCTTGCAATTTTCAAAAGAAACTTAAAAGATGAAGGATGAAAAAAAATACAGAGGAGGAATACGGAAAAAAATTTATACACCGCAAAAACATATCGTGTTCAACACAGAACACTTTTTTGCCACTTGTTTTTATTACAATAATAGGAAGGTTACCAAAATCTAAAGTGCTAAGCTTGTCAAAATTCTACAACTTTAAGTGTCAATCTTATTTAAAGCTCCATGCTTATTTTGCTCGAAAGCTGCAAAAAGAAATTAAAACCAAAAAGATCACAAGCCTTTAAAAAACA
The DNA here is from genome assembly GCA_000970635.1 of Eragrostis tef. Lineage (NCBI taxonomy): Eukaryota > Viridiplantae > Streptophyta > Magnoliopsida > Poales > Poaceae > Eragrostis > Eragrostis tef. Next base: position 6,979 of record LAPY01000191.1, read on the forward strand.
AAACTCACGACTGAATGCATGTAAAATTAATATACCAATGACTCACAATTTTGAACTAATTCTTCACATCTAACATATTGTTATGTAAAAAATAACCAAGTGAAACAAACAACTACTGCATGTCATGGATAAACAGATCAGTATCAAACATTTGCACGGGCTAAAATTCATATCAATATAACATAAAAATGCACCACACTTATCTTCTGCAAATATAACTAGAGCAAACCACTTATATTTTGATTAAAAAAGGTACTAACCAAATAATTATATTTGCACATCCACTACAATGAGATTACTACATTAACTAAAATAAATTACAACATATGCTCAAGTAATATTTTTATTAAAATTGTAACTATTTTATTTGTCCTAAATCAGGAATTACAAGCACAAAACTTACAGAAGACAGCAGCAATGAGATTGTGCCAATAAAAGATCCCTAGAATTCAAGAATGCCAACAAGCTTTCGATTAAAAAAAAAAGTTTCTGTTATTCTGCTCATGATTAATAGCTCAGAACACTAAGTCTATCGTGCCATATAGGAAAGAAATGTCAAAAGCAAAGCTATAGTCTACTCTAAATCATGTCAAATACATCATCGCCCAAAAAATTTAGGTGTGTTTTACCTAAAATTACTACTAGGGTATAGATTGTAACTGTTATACAAACTAAATATAAAAATTTTAATTTCCAAAATCAGATGATACACAAGCCAACACTGATAGAGAGCCACAAGGGGATGGGTCAGGAACAAGCATCAGTCAGTGCAAACAAAATGATTTTGACCACACGTTACCTCTCACAATGCCCAAATCACCTAGCACACAGGAAAATCTAGCCACAATACAGCACGTGTCGACAATGATTAAAACTAAATCTATGGAGAAGAACACAAGAGGCAAATAGATTCACCTTTCCCCAATCAAACGCGGCACAGATAAAACAAAAAAGAACAACCAAACAGGGATTTAAATCATCTGCCAAACATGAATCTAGCTCAATTACACTCAACAAGCTACGAAATAAAAACCTAAAACTGCAAAAACCTAATCACAGGGTGATTTCGCGAATAACTGCAAAATCTAATGAATCAAATCCACACTAACCCCTGGCTGAATCTCAAATTTCCATTGATTCGAGATTGGGGATCGATTTCAAATCCATGTGGAAATGTAAATGAGGTTCCAATTCAACAACTCTATTTGATTGGCAAGGAAATCACTAAAACGGAGATTGGATCAGATCAATCTAACACAAGTTTGGTTGTGAAATTTGAGGAATCGAAATGTACCAGCATCAGCAGCAGCAGGGTAGTGAGGTCGCCGGAGAGGAGGAAGACGAGCTCGTCTCCTCATGATGGCGCGGGACCTCGTCCCTGAGGCAGAAGCGGAGCTCGCCCCCGAGCTGCGGCCGCGGCGCTGGATCTCAGCGGCGTTGGCGGCGCATTACCTCGTCCGCACGGCTAGGCGGAGCTGGAACCGGAGCGCGCGACTTGCTGGAACGACGTCGGAGCGGAGGAACAAGGGCTCGACCCTGGGCAGCACGCCGGAGGAGAGGAAGAAGGCAGCCCTGACCCTGACGGGGCACCGGAACCCAAACAAATCGCTCACGACGCGGACCCGATAAGACAACTGCGGACAAACAACACAAAGGAATATGAAGAAGCTGACAGCCGTTTGATCATTATCGTGCGGACACAAAATTTGACTGAGGTGAACACGCCATCTCAGTCGATTGACGTGGAGTAATTCCTTTGTTTAGATGCTGCCTCGGCCAGGCATCAATTCCAGCCTCCAGTGCCTGACCCTCGGAGGAGCTGCTGCCTAGTGCCTACACAATTTGGCCAGGATCTCAACCGAATATATAGGTTATTTATGTCTTATGCTAGGTTTATACATAGAATATTTATTCTCTTTTTTTTTCTTCTTTGCGAAAAGAGAATTTCATTAATAATAAAGCATACTATATCCTCTCATTACAAAAACATCTCAATGGGATCCCTTCCAAGCTGTATTCGGGTCATGGTGGCCGACGATTGTGCGGCATCTGAGTAATAGAAGTATGTTCTAAGGTCAAAAAAAAACATCCCAATCAACGCCAACTCCATTAATGAGAGACAAGAAACCTTAAAAGAGCCGCGAATTCTACCAAAATCCTAAACCCAAATTCTATCATCTGAGATCACCATCCCATACGAACATGTCACGGACGAAATCTTCGATCTAAAAGAATACGACCATCTCACCATCCACCACCGTTGTCCTCATCTCTGACGGAAAAAATTGAAACCCAACCCTTTCACGATAGAAAAGTAGACTAATATTCTACATGTAATTACGAAAAACTCGTAGACATCGAACCCGTGACCGAGCCCATCATCGCCTCCTTCACCATATTCGCAATTATACACACATAATTATTCTTTCTTTAAAGTAACACAATATGTATTGTATGTACACGTAATAATTCACCTCTATGAGTACACATGCACAGCCTATGAGTGTCTTCCGGGTCAGTTTGATTTTGAAATCCACAAAGTTACTTGGACATGCAGATAGTAATGACTTATTTGCTAGGTCATATGTTATGCACCGTTCCGTGTTCCAACTGCTCCACATAATTTTAATTTACGATCGGCCCGTAATTGAAGGATCAGCGGCTATATATTTAAGAAACTGCCGGCCTCAGGTTATTATTGTAAGAGAGCTTGCTAGCTACACGCTACCTATATTTATACGATGAAAGAACTTCAGGAATATCCCAAAATGTCCTGTAACTGATGCTCGCTCGAAAGGTGGTGACTTTTATCAATCTTCAGAATTTGTCGGCTCATTCTTCAAAGATGCTCATAGGGACGGGGTCTGTATATGTACGTTCATAGAGGTGAGTGCGCGTGCGTTGTGAGTATCTCAGTTATATTGTGTAATCACAAAATACTATACAAAATGTACTTCCTTTCACAATGGGCCTTATGTAAGCAGTGAGTCCCCTTTACAGTGCGCTATATATAGTCTATTCACACATCAACAAAGCTAATGCCTGTTCCATTGACAAGGCAATCTACTTTCTTACGTGACAATATTTTGTCCTGTAGCTAAAAGTCCTAAAAGAATCATTTTATTCTGTTATAATCTTCTGCATACAGATTGCAATGGTGAATTGAGGTAGAGTAGACCGGCAGACTTCTTTGAAGAATAACCATTACTCTTTTGTGTTTCCTACATGCGCGGCGAGTCTCCCTGGTTTTATTTTTTAACTACATACATGCATGCATGAGTAGATTGGGTGGGAAACCTCTCCAGTCCATTGCCAGACCTATAGAGATACATCCATACTCGATAAAGACTCAAAAAGAACTTGAGAGGATGATTTTACATGGAAGAATGCCCCAACACTTTTTGTGACTATATACTACCACTAGCAAAGCCCAAAATGTGTAGCCTCCAAAACAGACCATTTTTCAAAGGGAAAATTTGCTACAAAACACTAGAAAGGTGTGGTTTTAGGCACAACACACTCCAAATCTCGTATTTAGCTGTAGCACACTTCAAAAGTGTGGTAATTGAGGTGCAACACACTAAACAAGGGAAATGCATTTTTTTCAAATTTTTTATCTCGTTACATGAAACCCATTACAACTTGAAACTTTTTACAGTGATACATTTTTATATTCTCTGTTCATGTGTTTTTTTCAGATTTTTTCATGATTGTTTAAATCACTTTTTATTGAGAATAATTTTTGTTGTGTAAAACAAAGTATGTTAACAATGAGGAAAATATCCACAAAAAATTACATGGTTAGAGAATGCTGTAGTATATCATTATGCAAAGTTTCAAGTTGTAATGGGTTTCGTGCAACGAGATAAAAAAGTTGAAAAAAATACATTTTCCTTGTTTAGTGTGTTTCACCTAAATTACCACACTTTTAGAGTGTGCTACAGCTAAATACGAGATTTAGAGTGTGTTGTGCCCACACCTTTCTAGTGTGTTGTAGCAAATTTTCCCTTTTCCAAATCCATCCATAGAATTTGACACTTATCACTTGTGAACCGAGGAACTGCAGCTCCAATAAGTTCCAAAAGGTCCCATCTATTTTGTAAGGGTTTTAAACAACTTGTGTTCGCGGTTACTTCTACATGGTTCGTTGTCTATTGAAGGTAGGTTTCTACAACTATAGCTCAAGGATCCTGAAATAGAAATAGTTCATCACATAAGTATCAGAACTTACCACTGTACATGTCTCGTATTTTAGTGAGTGGTAACAAGAACGATGGAACCGCTCGAACTTCCAATGGAGAATAGCATCCACATTAAATGAATGCCACATAGAATCTTTTGCTGATGTGGACAGAAATTAAAGAGGAGAGAGGATAATACAATACATGAGCATGATATCGCTTCTGCAAATATTAAAACATATATGATTAAAGTATCATAAATGATAAAGTTATAAGAAATAATTGAATAACAAACCATCAAACGTGGTGTACAAATAAAAAAAGAAATATTTTAAGCATGAGCATGATATCCCTTGTGCACATATTAAAACGTATGTCATGATTAAAGTATCTTCATTGATAAAGATTTTTTCGAGCAATTCGCCGGGGGGGTCCCACCTAAGATCATGGGCGGGTCATAATATTTACATAAAATAATTGAATAACAAACCATCAAACGTGGTGTACAAATAAAAAAAGAAATATTTTAAGCATGAGCATGATATCCCTTGTGCACATATTAAAACGTATGTCATGATTAAAGTATCTTCATTGATAAAGATTTTTTCGAGCAATTCGCCGGGGGGGTCCCACCTAAGTCTTCAATGTTAAAGTTATAATAAATAAATAATATTTACGCAAAATAATTGAGTAAAACAAACCATCAAACGTGGTATAAAAGTCAAAAATAACTAGCATCAAGCGCAAGCGTTTTCTTTCCCCCACGCAATCTAATGTGCCCATTGTGGTCTGCTGCAGCCTTTCGCAATATTCTTTCCTGTCAGCTCCAGGCAACTAAAAAAGTTCTAGATCTGTTGTGTTGTTTGCTCTCCTTCGTCACGACCTAAATCTTGTGTTGCTCCTCGCTCTGTTGTTGGCTTGTGGCAAGGAAGTTGAGCTCTCAATTCAAGCGCTCCTCGTCGCCCGTTCCGTTCCGCCTGTGGTGGCTTCCGCACATGGAGCTGATGCCTCCCTCACATCAGCTCGTGACAGTGCAGCTGGCACAATCAGCAACAAGCTCGCGCTGAGAAACGCTTGCTGATCCAATCGATCATTACCATTAATTGTGTGGGTCTCAACTCGAGATGATGCACGGTGGCTATTGTATCAAGCACAGTATCAATCTGACATGCCATTGTTTGGTATAGCACATAGTATCAGAGCAAGGCTAATAGTATTCGTTTGCTGCTGGAGAAGAGGCCGCTCTCTTGCCCCTTCTTCTACGCCCACTGCCGGTCGTATACAGGCTACAGCGCTCTGCGTGGGACCCAACCGCCAGCGTGTTTAGCAGGCCTCAAGCCGGCGATTAATGAAGAGGCCACTCCACACTCTCTCTTCTATTCTCCCTCTTCCATGGAGAATATCAGCCTGATTTAGATGCTTATTATACCTGCTCACAACAATTCGGAGTAGTCGAGTAGTGATATCTTCATTAAAGCCGGCCTGAGAATCGGAACCAATACAGTCAGCACTCACGAATTCAAGGTTGACATTGAGACAGTCATATTATACTACTAGTAGTTAGAGAGTCAAATTGGAAAGAGATACACCAACCATTAACAAGATAAAACCATATTTAATATATATCAATATATAATAACAATTATTGTGATAATCTCCACTCTAATAATTATGCGACACTGATATTCGAGTGAGGAAGGGTTGAACAATTAGTGTTCCCTTCTCTCTCGGTGTTGATGAGAATGCACTATCACACTAGTCGCTTACAAGCTCTGATGCAAAACATTCTCCCATATATTAGCTTTAACATGGTAAGGGACCATTTTATTTTGCCTTTGTGGTCACCGAAAATAGCGGGATCAAGCTACTTTTTGAAGAAGTAACTATGAGACTTTCATAGATTAATTCATGCATAATGCCACGTTTTAAGTGTTGTAGCGCATTGGTTGTAATAAGAAATAAAAAGGCCCCCTCAACTAACGTGTTTGTGCTCCTTTGCTGAGTCTCTCTAATACGGAAAATCATTGGTGCCTAGGGGTTGCCGCGTCCCGGTTAGGTAAAATTGAATATTCAGTAGCTGATTGGAATGTTTTCAAAACTTTTATGAACATTATGCATGCAGTATATATGCAAAGCAAATTTAACTCTTACACATAGAGATTCAATAAAGACAGATGCTACTTCTTTGATATATGAACAATATACTAGATTGATTCTTGTCTATTTTGTTCGTGACATGAAGGATGAATTTGACACTGAATTTTTACAAGTCAATTTACTACCACACATGATTTTTGAATGAATTTTTGAAACAAGACAACATGATGAATTCACTAAGTGGGGTGCCCAAACCCATGGACGCAAAGTCCATGCTCGTCTCAAATAATAGTAAAACCAAAGTGCGCCTGCAGCAAGTGAAAAGAATATGGTCCCTAGCCGAGATACAAAAAACAATATATTAAAACAATGTAAGTAGACCAAACGTGTACAGAAAGTCTTAAAGATCTCATAAAGCATCTCTTTGTTTGGCTCCCCTATATGTTGGATCCTGTGATAAATGTTTCATTATAAAAACTCTACTGGTTTGGCAGTGCATGGGCAAGTTGGCTAGTTGTACAGTAGAATAAGAAAAACTGCTAGTGAAGTGTATGCACGCCTTTGCTGAGTCTCAAACAATGGTAAAACCAAGAGAGGGCTCGTGTAGCAATTGGTCGAGTATGCAAACTCAACGGGTTAGATTCTTTGTGATGGAAGGAACACATCCAGATTAGAGTCTTAAGCCTGATACGGGTGTTTCACATTTACGACTAATTATTTCTTCAGCGGGAGGCTACATCCTTGTCTTTGTATGTTTTATTTTTTTGCAAGGGATCCCCGTCTTTGTTGACTTTGTGAATCTTGAGATCAAGCCCTCATAGGAGAGGCTGACAGGAGGGGGGTGTGTGTTCATAGTGATGAATACCCGTGCGTGTTTGTGAGTGTACTGTGTCACTTAAAAAATAAATATATGCATCTTTATATATATGGCCCCTCTGAGCAAGATAACACCACCCAGCTAGCAAGCTAAGCATCACAATGTTCCCACAGTAAGAAAGCCCTAAGATCGAGCAAGATGGTTACACCATCGTTCTTAGATCACGTGTTGCCTGAGCAATGGTTCCTGGTGATGCTCCCTCTCCTCTCCGGCATCTTCTTCCTAGCACGGAGCAGGTGGAGGAGCCGGGGCAGGAACCTGCCGCCGGGCCCGCCGAGCCTGCCCCTCATCGGCCACGTGCACCTGATGATGGGCGCCCTGCCGCACCGGAGCATGAGCGAGCTGGCCCGCCGCCACGGGCCCGTGATGATGCTGCGCCTGGGCGTGGTGCCGACAGTGGTGGTGTCGTCGCCGGATGCGGCCCGGGACGCGCTCAAGACGCACGACGCCGAGTGCTGCAGCCGGCCCGGCACACCGGGGCCGCGCCGGATGTCGTACGAGCACAAGGACGTGGCGTTCGCGCCTTACAGCGAGTACTGGCGCGAGATGCGCAAGCTCGTCGTCATCGAGCTCCTGAGCATGCGCCAGGTCCAGGCCACCTGGTACGCCAGGGAGGCCCAGGTACATCCCTCTCTCTTACGTACAGTCTAGCAAATTAACTACACTCTCCGTACCTTTTATATACTTGTATATATACAAACATGCTATATCATCACGAATAGCCCATGATCGATTTAGCTCATGATATAGGTGGACAAACTCATCGCCAGCCTCACCAGAGCCGGAGGGACGCCCGTCTTTCTGGAGGACCATATCTACGCGTTCATGGACGGGTTCATCGGCACGGTGGCGCTGGGAAAAATCTACGGCACGGAGCAGTTCGCGTACAAGAAGCACTTCCACCACGTGATCGACGACGCCATGAGCGTGATGGCCAGTTTCTCCGCCGAGGACTACTACCCCAACGCCGTCGGCCGCCTCATCGACCGCCTCACCGGCGTTGTCGGCCGCCGCGAGAAGATATTCAAGGAGATTGACGCCTTCTTCGAGCTGATCATCCAGCATCACCTTGACCCGGCCCGCGCCGCATCGCCCGACAACGGCCACGACATCATCGATGTCCTCATCGGTCTGATGAAGAACCACCAGGGAAACTTCAGCTTCACTAAGGACCACATCAAAGGACTGCTCTCGGTACGTTATATATGTCCTCGTGATACTACCAACAACTAGTTAGCTATCTTATTAGTCAATCTTGGTGTGTGTGTATGTATGTATGTATGTGTACACACACACACACACACACACACACACGAAGCAAACTAAAATCACTCTTTCAGAACATCTTTACCGGGGCCGTCGACACTAGCTCGGTGATCATAGTGTGGACAATGGCTGAGCTAGCACGGAATCAAACTGTACGCGAGAAGGTGCAGCAAGAGGTGAGAGCTGTGGTGGGCAACAAGGAGAGGGTGCAGCCAGACGACGTACCGAAGCTCAAGTACCTCAAGATGGTGGTGAAGGAGATCCTGCGGCTGCACCCACCAGCGCCGCTTCTGGTGCCGAGGGAGACCATCCGGGACGCCAAGATCTGTGGGTACGATGTGCCGGCAAAGACCAGACTCTTTGTTAACGTGGGCGCCATTGGGAAGGACCCCAAGTTCTGGGACAACGCTGAAGAGTTCAACCCCGACAGGTTTGAGGTGAATGATATTGACTTCAATGGGACGCATTTCGAGTTCCTCCCCTTTGGTGCTGGTCGTAGGGCGTGCCCTGGGATGGCCATGGGGTTGGCCACAACGGAGTTCACCGTGGCAAACCTGCTCTACTGTTTTAACTGGGAACTCCCAGAGGGGATGACGCCTGAGAACATGAACAATGGAAGAGGAGGCAGGACTCACCGTCCGTAAGAAGACACCTCTCATGCTTGTGCCTACCAGAAACAAGTGATCAGTCCGGACTCCGAAGTTGGCTAACCTGCTCTACTGCTTTAACTGGGAGCTCCCAGAGGGGGTGACGCCTGAGAACATGAACATGGAGGAGGAGGCAGGACTCACCGTCCGTAAGAAGACACCTCTCATGCTTGTGCCTACCAGAAACAACAAGTGATCAGTCCGGACTCCGAAGGCACCAGTAGAACAGAATAAATAAATCTGCGTTGTGTTGTTTAATTTACTTCAGTCCCTGGGATGACGACGTCTGCTATTTCAGTTACCTGCAGCTGTACTAGTATTACCTTAAATAACCTGTCAAATGCGAAGTAATTTTATATGTCACCAAGTTTTTCTTTTTCTTCATGTGTAAAATCAAACATGGTTCCAGGAAAATAAGTAAGAGGTTACGCACCAGTTTTAATAGTCTGTGGAAATAAACAAATAGTAATCATATATATGTAAACTACAATCCTCTTAACTAGTTTGTGACTATTCATGAATCATACTATAGACGTAGACTCTTACATATGCGTATGATCAATTGATTATGAATGTTATGCGTATCACCATTCCTCTCTGAACACACACTTATGAATGTTTGCGCGAGTGAGCTAGTTGATCTTAAGTTGGCAAAGTCAACATTGGTGTCTCGTTGTCGAACGGCATCTAGTCTTCATTTGATGAATCAGGAACAATTGTTTGTACCCAAACTCACCTAAGTCTATAATTATGATTTTACCATCACATTTTCAACTTTACGATTTTCCCATCACATTTTCGATATAAAAGCCATACTTTACCCCTATTCCATTAAGAGGATTCAACAATATAAAGTTAAGTGTAACAAGACATTAATATTATTGTAGATTGGCCCAACTTTTCAAAGTACTTTGTGATTTTATCCCTCTTTTTGACCTTTTTAGAAAATAAAATATATTAAGAAATTAATATTCCTACCTTTTGACATAACCATTTCGGACATATATTTAAATTTTTTGACAACAAAACTTTGAAAAAACTTTATATATTTAAATACGTCAAAGTTTTACATATTTTTGCATTTGGATAGCACTTCAACACCATTTTAAATAGCATTTCGATATAAATTGCCACCATACTCATATACTCCCTCAGATCTTTTATTATCGTTGCCACAAGCAAATAGTAGTAGTTCAATTTTTTTTTTGGAACTAAAAAACCTGAGAAAACCGGAGGTACTAACAATTAGCATTAGCGTCAAGTACTAGGCATCATACAAGTCCAAAGAAAGAGTTAATACATATAAAAAAACCATCTATTTGACCAAACCGAGACCAATCTACGGCGAACACCTCAAAGTCTGACCGCGACGAACACCATTTTGAACAAAAACTCCTAATTTGTTCAAGCCCATCACATCTCACGGACGATGAGCCTGTGAGCACGAGAGGCCCAACAACGAGGCCGCTAATGCAAATTACTACGGGCCCCTTGTTCCTCATGGGTCATGGCAAGTTGGCAACAAACCAGTCCAGGGCTAAGGCGTCTCTCAAAAAAGAAAAAAATGAAAAAAAGAGGTCCAGGCGACGATGAACCGACTGGTATGTATTTTTCACGTTGCCTGGGTGGAGATATTTGCCCGAGAAAAGGTTATTTAAGGTTATCCATCACCTTGTTGTGTGCCCTAGACCCTAGTTGTGCCCATCATCTGATGGCATCGGAAATGACGACGGAGCAAGACGCCACAACTGTTGCATGTCTAAGGCCAATTTTAAGGGAGGTTTTCATTTGACAGTTTCCAAATATGACACATTAAATTTGTAATTATATTTTGTGAACTGAAACTACATCTCTCAATGTACTTTATTTCATTGTCATTGTCTATTTTTTTAGAGGTCATTTTCATTGTCTAGGAAAGGATGTCGTAAGCCTTTCATTAGAATGAAAGGCAAATCTTTTCTCTCTTCTTAAAACTCTTGTCGTGTCATCATTTTATCTGATGTGACAGCTCATTAAATACTAATAAAAAGGCCATTGACACTTGCTAATATTGGCTCCGTTTCTTTGCACGTAGTGATGGCCTTGGCACGAAGCACGGGGCGTTTAGCTTTGCCTAAGCACGGAACGACCTACTCCCTCCGTCCCGTAATAGGTGACGTTCTGCACACATGCACCTAAACCAAGGCTGTAGGAAAAAGACCTGCATACCCTCACTCAATCATTACGTACCATATAAAGAATCCATTTTCAAAGGCCACCTGGCCCTGGGCAGTACAAACCCAATTTACTGCCCACCCACATCTACATGCACCTGCCCAGCCATACGAGTACTACTATGCACAATCGGATGTGGCCACACAAACAACCAGAAAAGTCAACAACGAATAAAATAAACAGAATTGCATGCACATTTACACATCCAATTGCATTAAGAGCACCAGGCAACTCAAAATTTGGCCAAAACCACACACCCGCCCAAAATTTGAGCGCCATCACAACTCAAAATTGAAGATCCTAAGCAGCCTATAAAACCCAGCTTCCTCCAGCCTTTCACCATTTCACCAACAGCCTGCCATTCACAGACCACGTCAAATGGCCATTGATCTCAACCAGCCACCAGATGAAGGAGGAGGTGATGGCGCACCTCACCTGAATGAAGCACCAGTTGGTCAACAAGGTGGGCCGCCTCCTGCACATGGAGGAGAACATTTGCATGGCGTCTTGCCTTTTGATCTCAATGTTCCTGTTGAAGGAGAAGAAGGAAACCTTCGTGCAGGTACACTTGTTTAATAGCTTGCACTTGTTTTACAACCACTAGTTCAAAGTAGGATTTGTACAGCAGTAACACTTGCACTTGTGCTATGGTTGACTTGTTTCTATTTAATGAAGAAAAGAGAGTAATTTACTTGCAACTGTACAACAATGAGCCTTGCAAAATAGGAGCACTTGTACAACAGTAAATCTTGTAAAAAGAGACTAATTTTACTTGTACAACAAAAACAGTTGCAAAATTGGAGTAGCACATGTAAAGGATTAACACTTGCACTTTTTATATGGTTTAGTTGGTTATGTTAAGTGATAAAAAGAGACTAATATAGTTGCACCTGTACAAAAACAACACTTGCCCATTTGGAGTAGGACTTGTACAACATAGAGACTAATTTAGCAACAAACATGCTTGTGTAACATTTATTTTGAGGAGGGATTAGAACTTACTTTTGATCAACAGCAGCAGCAACTTATTTTTATTCATGAATTGATAGACTTCAAACTCTCTTCGTAGATGGCCAGGCTGCCATGGAGAACTTGCAGAATGAAATTAATGCCATGGAGGAATTCTTGAACGACTTTGGTGTGTATTCTGATGTCGTGGACATTTCATTTGACCAAGAGGAGTTGTCGGACTCTGATGATAATGAAGAAGTCCCTGAAAATGCAAATCAGGCAGCAAGAGGAAAAGAGATGCCAAATGATATAAGGCAGCAGGCACATGAAGCATTGCTTGCAACAAGTGATAATGGAATATTAAGAAATAACAGCACAAGAATAGTTGCTAACCAGTTCAATATGAGCCAACGTACAATTCAGCGTCTTTGGGATAGAGCTGAAGAATGTCGCAGAGAAGGAAGACCAGTTGCTGTATCATCCAAGAAGGCAAAGCATTGTGGCAGAAAGAAGCGTCAAGTTGACTTGTCGAGGGTAGCTACAATTGACTTGCTAGACAGAACAAGCATACGGAAACTAGGCAAAGCAATAGGGGTGAATAAGAGCACGCTGCATAGATGGTTCAAAGAAGGCCATTTAAGAAGACATTCCAGCTCGCTAAAACCTTGTTTGAAGGAAGAAAACAAGAAAAAAAGACTCAGATGGTGCCTGTCTATGCTAGATCCAAATACCTTGCCAAATGATCCAAAGTTTGTGGAAATGGATAATATTATCCATATCGATGAGAAATGGTTTAATGCCACAACGAACAATATGAAATTTTACATGCTACCCGGTGAGGAGAACCCACATAGGACTGTCCCAAATAAAAACTCAACTCAAAAAGTAATGTTCTTAGCTGGAATTGGGAAACCTATGAAAGATGTAGCAGGTAATGTTATTTTTGATGGGAAGATAGGCGTGTGGCCTTTTGTGAGAAAGGTAACATACCTCTTCCTTTGTTTATACATTTTGTTAATCAAGAATTTTTGTGTTACACATTTTGTTAACTCAAGAATTTTTGTGTCACAGGAACCAGCACAAAGGCGCAGTCATAATAGAGCGAGAGGAACACTACTGACCAAGCCTATTAATGTTGACAGAAATACCATGCGCTCCTTCATGATTTCTAAACTGCTGCCAGCTATCAAAGCAAAGTGGCCTAGAGAGCTTGCACACAAGACTATATGGATCCAGCAGGATAATGCACCAAGCCATGTCCCAGTGGATGATGTGGAATTTACTATGGCAGCTGCTCAAACAGGGCTTGATATACGCCTCATCAATCAACCTGCTAACTCACCCGACTTGAATTGCCTTGATTTAGGTTTCTTTGCGTCACTTCAATCATTAACATTGGATACATTTTCTACTAATCTGGATGAGCTAATAGCCAATGTTCTCAAGAAATTTGAGGAGTATGATTCTAATCTCATCAACAGGGTGTATTGGAGGGAGTATTTAATTTCTGTGTCGGGCCGACACAACACGATCTGTCAAGGCTTTTAAAAATATTTAATAAACTTATTTAAATTATACAACTAGGTATTGTGGTCTGGTGGTAAGACATTTGCTTTAAGTCCTTAAGGTCTAAGTTCAAATTTCTAAAATGTTACAATATAGTTTTTATGGACCATCATTGTAACTGGATCCATAGGCCCACTTAGCAACCGTGCCGTGCCAGTCTGATGCTTTGATGGCTCGGGCCGTGCTGGGCCAGGTCCCCTATTTGGCCATCACTATTTGCAAGGCACAATACATGGTGTGGTGAATGGGCCCCGCTTGCAACTCCTCGGTAAGCAGCAGTTAAGCGCTAGCAAGATCATCAACGAGAGCTTTTCCTTCTTGGATTTTCCCGGGCATACGAGAGCTTCGCTTTGCCTTTCTATGAGATGAATGACCGCTATTTTCGCGACAATTTCTGGTGTAACTATCGTCTCTCTTTTCTTCGCAATTACCTCCCAAAAATCACTACGAACGTGCTGCTTGTGTTGTGTATAAGAAAATACAGTCCTTTTCACGGCAGTTGCTGGTGCCAATCTCGTTTGTCTTTTCTTCGCAATTGCCTCCGAAACATGTTCTCAATAACGGTGGGCCACATACTTGTGGGACGCACGTGTCATTGACCATACAATGTCGTTGTCCTCAAATAAAGTCGGTCTTTAGTGTCCCCAACAGCCCCACTGCTTCAATCGTGTTTTATTCCACCTGGCATCTACGGAACTGGTAGGTCCACATAAAAACAGTTAAAACAAACTATCTCCCATTCTTAATTCACTCGTGACATTGGGATAAATATTTTAGTAAATTTTGATCTTGTTACAAAAAGCTACAACTGGCTCTTAACCCATTAGTCACTGATCGAAAAATGTTGTCACTTGTGATGATGACTTGTGGATCATAAACGAAGTTGTACTACTCCTGAAGCGTTAAAGTTACTGTAGTTGCTAATGGTTTGTGTGACCAATTATACAGTTTTTTTTTTTGGCGGTGGATTGCATAAGCCTTATTGTTTATGATGCCGAGTCATAACATCATTGCACGGTAAGTAAAGTTAGTTGTCAATGAAATTACGCACAAAGACAGGAAATGGATTAATTCTGCTGTCAAAACGGAGTGGCTCTAGCAACGACGAACGACTTTTGCCAGAGGCGCGCTCTCCAGTTAATGAGCCGCACGACTGGACACGACTGAAAGGGTGTTCCGCTTGGATCCGGTCGCCGCTCTTCCTCCCCACCACGGCCGGCGCGGGGCGGCGCGAGGCGGGGAGCGAGCGAGCGAGCGAGCGAGACAAACCTCAATTCCGCAGCTTCCCTCGCTTCGCCCCCGGTCCATCACCTCGATGGACGCGCTTGTCGCCGCCTGCCACTGCTCCCACCGCCGCCGCCGCACCCGCCACCTCCTCCTCGCCGCCGCGGCCGCTACCGCCGGCTACGGTATCTACCGGCTCTACCGCCACCACCGCCGCCGCATCGTCGCCGCCCTCACCCTCGCTGACGCCGTGTCCCTGGTCGGCTCCGACCTCGCCGACTTCCTCCGCTCCGACTCCGACCAAGTCCCTCAGAGCCTCCTCCAGCTCTCCAAGCTCGCCGCCTCCGAACCCGTGTCCTCGGCCGCGTCAAGCATCTCCGAGTCCGTCGCGTCCGGGGTGCTCCGCGCCATCTCCTCTCACCAGCAATTACATCAGCAGGGGCAGCAGGACACCCAATCCTCGCTCCAAGATCGAATCTTGGACCGGCTCTTCTCCCCCGCCGGCGCCGGGTTCGCTTCCGCTGTTGTCGGAAGCTTCGCCAGGAACCTTGTCTTGTCCTCCTGCGACGGCCGCACGGCCGGGGCCGGCGCCCGCGAGGAGCCGGAGTGGCTGACGGCGCTCTGCAGCACCAGGGGCAAGGAGGCCGCGGCGGACCTCGTCCGGGTCTTCGTCAGCACCGCTGTGGCCACCTACCTTGACCGGAACGTCGCCGTGCGCAGCAGCGACCAGGTGCCTGCTGGCCTTTCCGATCCCAGGCACGAGGCCAGGGTTA
This sequence comes from Eragrostis tef, assembly GCA_000970635.1. Classification (NCBI taxonomy): domain Eukaryota; kingdom Viridiplantae; phylum Streptophyta; class Magnoliopsida; order Poales; family Poaceae; genus Eragrostis; species Eragrostis tef. The sequence continues at coordinate 22,775 of LAPY01000191.1, forward strand.
AGGACCTGGCCGTCTCTGTCTGCAATGGCGCCGTTGAGACATTCCTCAGAACGTCACGGCAGCTGGCCAAAGAGGCCTCTGCTGCTCGGGTTGAGGCAGTGGCATTGGAGCGCGAGGCTCAGAATTTTGGCCCCAACGGCGTGATCCGCAAGGTGTCAAGTACACTAGCTGTGCCGAGCAACAGGAGGTTCGTGCTGGATGTTACTGGCAGGGTGACTGCAGAGACGGTCCGATCATTCCTTGACTTCTTGGCACAGAGGGTATCCGATGGGGCAAGGAAGAGCATTGTCGTTGCACGGGATGAGGTAGCTGAAAGGGGGCTTGTCGCTGTCAAATACATCGGTGCTAAATCCATGGCCATCTTCACCATCTCCCTGGCATTGTGCATGCACATTTTGATGGGAACGAGGTTTCTATTGCCGGCCTAGCTACCTGTCTGGTTGATAGCCGGAATTCCATTTCCAGGTGATTAATTACCGTTTGTCCTGATTGTAGTTGCAGAGTAAATTATGTAGATTAAAATTGATCTTGTACTACTAGTTGATATTGTCTTTTTGTGTGCTGGTAAAAGGTGTGAAAGTGCAGCTAGAAATGAGTGGGTTTTGTAGCTGGGTGGTTGTATATTTGTGATTGTTTGGTTGGTTCAAGGAGGTATATGTATGGAGCTAAAATGACACTTGCAACTTTGGCAATGTTGTAAGGTTTAATACTTAGTGTTGTTCCTAAGCTGTCTTCTGTGAAACAACTAGCTTGAGCAGCGGGGCAGGAATTGTTTTGCTTGTGCTTGACACTCTGCTAGGATTTGTGACACGATGTGCTTGATTTTGACATTGTCTCTTCTATGATTTGTAACAAAGAAGATATGTGGTTAATAGAGTAATCATGTGTGGCGTTTTCCTGGCATTCTAATGTGCCCTTTCTCATATCTTTTTCTTCATTTATGTTGTTACTGTAGTAGCGCCTCTTGTTACAGTGGGCAACTAATCGAAATCAATTGAATGTTGAAAAGTACTAGATATTATCTACGTTGACGAAGCAGCTCTTGTTCCGGCATTGATATTTGGGTCCTACTAAAACTAATGGTTTAGTGGTTATGATAGTGATTCTTTAGGTATCATATTTGGCTTCTATTTTCAGTTTGCAGCACAGAGCATGAGCTCAGATACACTATTTAGGATTTTCCTTTCTAGTTAGGTGCAGGTTGCTGTGCTGCAAGAAGTAAGATTTTCAGATGTTGATTTGGAGTATGCCCTTGACTACCATTACCATATTCACCTTTGGTTCAGGGAGGTATATGTATGTAGCTAAAATGACACTTGCAACTTTGACTACCAGATGTTTGATACTTGTAGTGTTGTTTGATGCCCTTGACTTACAGCTTTTTTTTTTTGTGTGTTGACATTTGGTTCCTACATAATGCTAATGGTTTAGTGGTTATGCCACTGATGCTGTGGATGTCATGTTTGCATTTCATTTTTACTTTCACACAGAGCCTTTTATCTGAGATGCACTATTTGAAATTATCTTACTAGCTAGTAGTATTCCATCTGCGGTCGCTATCCTGCGAGAGGTAGGCAATGCAGATTCAGATTTTGATTTGGAATGTGCCCTTTACCATATTCATCTCTCTCATCCATGACGTTTAGGAAATTCTGCACACCTACAACTCACCACAATGCATGTGGCACCATGTGTTAAATAAATGCTAAGGAGTACTTGTTGCTGTTGAATTGATTGCTGCAATTAGCGACAACAATGTAAGGTTGGCAGGTTTATAGCTCTATTATGTTGCTAGAATACCAGATTTGTGCCATTCTCCGCCTCCATAGCTAGCAGCATGGCCCATTCAGTATCCAGATCTGATTTGATCCTAGTGGTCAGCTTGGACACTAAGAAGATGAAATTCATATTAATATTGGTTGTTGAGGGTGCAAATAGTCAACTTGGTTCGGAATGGGTGGTGCCAGGAATGGTCGCGACTTGTCATGCATACAAGCCTCCACCCTAAGTCTGAATAGTCATAGTGCTGCAGTCCGTTGCACCCATAGATCATAGGAAGAAGCAAAACAGATACAAGTTATGTTGGAGGACCTAGTTTTGAGTGATATTTAAAATCCCACCACCCATACATATTCTTTTTTGGTTGTTGTAAGAAAAACACCTGCTGTTCCTTTTGTGTCTCTTATCCTTGTTTCTTGTGGGTTTCATCTCTAGCCTACCCCAACTTGCTTGGGACAAAAGGCTATGTTGTTGTTGTTGTAAGAAAAACAGGTGAAGCCAAAAGGGCTATGTTGGTTGAGCTACTTCACAGGTTAATTGTGTAGATCTGGTACAATTCAGCAATGTTTGATAAATCAGTACTTCTGTTTTGAGGATGCAATTTAATTTTGCTGTGGTCTGGGACATGGATAATAGATATGAACCCAAGTTATTATGAATCGATTGTTGTAACCATCTATTATGTGCTGACTTTGTTATAGAAAATTCTCAATTTTATTTGGATCAATTTCCTGCATAAGGAGGTATAATAATATATGCATTTTCATTTTCTGTTTGAATGTTCTTTATCTATTTTTCTTTAGCTAGTTTGAGCGCTCTTTATCTGTCCATGTGAGTCATAGCAGCTAGTTAGAATGTTCTTGAACCGTCCGTGTCAGTCTATCAACTAATGTGAGCACGACATGTTATTTTTTCCTATACGTTTGAAGAACGGAATTTGTAATTTTTCATTCCCTGCTCTAGTGCTTTGTTTGTTTTATGAATGTTTTGACCCATGTCTAAGTTGGGAAACTTAATCGAAGCTGTCATGAATCAATTAAATGTGGAATGTGGCCATGCTTTTGGATGCTATCTGAATTTCTTCTGTGGCTGATTAGCTGTATCTCAGACTCACTTGTTGACCTTTAATGATGCCTTCAATACAAATGGTTGGACCTCTAGGCGTGGAGATGTAGCCATGCCCTTTCTGCATCTCATTTTCTTTACAGAGGTTGGTGGTTGCGTTAGGGTCTGTGCGTTGCCTGCCGTCTGTTGTAGAAATGATGTTTACTCAGTAGCCGTAAAGTCTCGAGTCATCTTTTAACTACCATGGCTACGTTCAACTCCATGCGACCATGCCCAATGGTAATGGTACCTTTTAAGTACTCCAGCAACCAGCTCCATAGCAATTGCGCATTCATTGGACAATAATCCATATACGCTACAGAAACCTTTGGTAAGATGGGACCTCAAGTGCAGAGCTGGCTGCGTGGCCTATGTATATGCCATATTGTCAATTTTAAAAGCTTATGACATGAAAAACACACCAAGAGTTTTTTTGGGAATGGATGGCATCAGAAACGGACCTGAAACTTGAATGATCCTTCATCCGGTCATGGGGGTCAATAAGAACTGACTAATCAAGCATTTCCGTGCCCCTTCTAGGGGTTGTGCAGTCGGCGTTGGAAAAAGACCTAGCGTCGAGGATCAGGATGGCTTCAGCAGTAATGTAGTATGAGCAAGTGTAACCAGCAGTTTGTAATAAAACTTGTATCGGAAGACTGTTTCCATCAAAGCTTGTGCGAATATAATGCTTATAGATTTCACAATGAATAGAAATTAGCTTGTTTTCCTTTTGGCCTCTTTCTTTTGTTAAAATATCTTGTTTTCGTGTCTAAGAGCAGCTTAAGTCTAGTCCTAAACCGAGCTGTGAATTTCATGTATAGCATGCATTACCGGTAAAAAAAAAATTCGGAACACGTGAGAGTATCCTGGATCCAGATGCGACACGAGAGCTGCATGCTATTTCCTGTTCTGGATCCCATGCGGCTGACAGTTCGCAACAACACTACGCATTTTCACTATTGGAGAAATAAAGCTCAGTCAATTGGTGTATCAAGAGTAGTAGACTGCCAGGGATACTAACTTCGTACCCATTCATCCAGCTCTAGTACGCATGGTGTGCATGATTTACATTGGCATCTCTCATCGCTTGGGTACAAAAGTCACGCCATCGATTGAATTCATTCCGTGAATCATTTGGGCAATTCCTCACAAAAGAGAAAGAAAGAAAAAAGATTGGTACCAGTTGTGACTGGCCTGGCCTATACAATTGAGCCCACGGTCCAAAGTCTTCTCGTGTATTAGCTTTACACGTTGGTGCTTGTTTTTTCTCGCCAGACGCCAGCATTGAGTGCAAAACACAGGCACAGGATTCGGCCTCCCACGAATCGAAATGAGCCCTTGGGGCAAGTTCGGATCACCCTGCCAACCATCAGCGCGCCAGTGATTTGGTGGACGATCCCGTCGCCCATGTCTCGCCCACGCGAGGGCAAGAAAATGAACTAGCATGGGCACGACTGAGAGGAAGACTATGGTGCCACAGGCAAACCAACTTTTTTTTTGAACGTAATTACAGCAAGGGAGGCCCCTAGGCAAACCAACTCGCCGGGCCAAACCAAACGACGGCCGGAAACATGTGGCCGCGAAAGTAATGATTTGGCAGGGCGAGGTCTGCCAGATTCATCAATTACCAACAAACGCACTATAAGCTTTAGAGGGCGTTACCCGACGGTCCATGGCCAGGCTGACAGTGACAGGCATCCATATGTGAAGTATTAGAAATCTTCTAATAATGTATTAAGCAGGCACCATCCAAACCATAATTACTTCGTTAAGACAGGTAAAAGTTCATCATCTCAGGTTATAACATCCCGCTATAGCTTTATCTCAACACTTCAACACTTACAAACTAAATAACCCTCGCTAATTTCCAGGAGATGCGCAACACAAGCACACAGTCGATCCATTCCAAAGGCAAGGCTAGATTTTCTGTGCCTGCTGATTCGCCTTGTTTCCAGCTAGGATGATAGAGATCTCAAGACCTCGGCTGAAGGCTTGGTTGAACAGGACACGTGACTGGTACGTGGATACGAAGGGGAACCATGATAAGAACACAATCGGCATGAAGATGACGCCACCCATTACTGCATCGTACATCCGAGCAATCTCACGGACAGAGTCCCATAGCAAAAGAGTTTTCACTAGTTCCTTCCAAGTGACGGCCAGCTGACATGATCATGTAATTAAACAACTTAGTTTATGTCCCATATATTTATATCGCTTAAAAGAATTTATATAATTAATCTAAATTCGTGTTCCTTTCTACTTGCTCTATATGTAGACCTGCGATTTGACAAGGCCTGTGATTACCTAATCAAATTATCTATACAATAATCAATGTTAATGCATGCATGTTCGTAGTAACAAGACATTATAGTACTACATAACTGCACAAATCCTTCCAGCACAATCTGATTTCTTTTTTCTTTAAAATAGTTGGAAACAGGAAAAAGGATGGAAAGAAATTGACGTTAATCACGGCACCAGGCAAGTTACTACTTCCTCCGTTTTTAAATTGATGTTGTCATTGACTTTTTGAGTTACATTTGACCATTCGTCTTATTCAAAATATTTTCTCAAATATGAAAAATTATTCGTTATGTTTCAATTTCCTTTAGTGATAAATCAAATCACAACAAAATATATGATGATTTTAAACATATTTTGAATAAGACGAATGGTCAAACGTAACTCAAAAAGTCAACGACAACATCAA